>VZTO01001451.1:36536-119948 GCA_013400615.1 Syrrhaptes paradoxus
AGGGTTAAACCACAACAGCAGCACACATATTAGGCTTTTCTCAGTATTCAAAGTGGAACAAAAAAAAAAAAAAAAAAACACAGACATTTAAAAAAAAAGTAATGATTACAGGAAAGTTAAGAACCAAACACTTTCACCTGAAATTTGCAGCTTGCATTATTTAAAGACAACATTTCTAGATAGCAGAGTAGTCCTTAGCTCAGACTTCTTCAGGGAACTATAACAACTCTAATCAGCCTGTCGACTATAATGTTGCCAGTGGGGTAACACTCATCAGAATCAAAATGTGTTCGAAGTGTTTCATTCTTCTTAAAATTTCACATCATTTTTTTTACCTTGGAAAAGTGCAGTTAAGTTATTTCCATCTCCTGTAGGATTCCTGAACTTTACGTTTTTATCTGTCCACCACGCAATGCCTTTTTTAATCAAGGTAATAGGAATCCTCGTGTCATTATCAATGCGGTATAATTCCAATGTATCTAAGGAGAAAATCAAATCAGAAAAACAGCTGAAGAAACTTTCATTAGACAGATGATCCTGATAGGCAGTGAAACAATTACCTCTGGGAGAAACAAAACAAAAAAAAAAAACTGGACATGGCATTTACTAACCACCCACCACAATCACAAGAATCAATGTATCAGCGTCTATCTAGAAATATGTCTGCTCCACAGCAGCAGCAGCTTCTCACAACAGCTATTTCCATCCTTTGTATGCTACCAGATTAAATTAATTCTGATAGTAATTTTGAAAAAAGCAATACCAGAACCATGAAAATGTGCTCATTCAAAACAAAAAAGCCCCATCAAAGCGTAACCAGAATAATCTGCATCACAACACAAAATATCACAAGATATCACAAAAAACATCAAAGCGTAACCATACCGTTAAACATACTGTTGGCAATAGCTCCGCAAGGAGCAATGGGTTTGTCCTCATTTGTGCGGTAAGGCTCACATTCCTTACTCGGATTCTGATAGTTAGAGTGAAAAAAGGCAGATGAGTCTGTGCCAGCTTATCCAACTAACCTGTTTTTTACTACAGAACCACAATAATGTACCACAAAAAATAAAATAAAACATTTAAAAAGTACCACAAAAGAATCTTTTCATAAGTTATTTACAAATACTTCAGCATTCAAAACTAGTTAGCATGACTGATTTGTCTTTTACAAGCAGGAATAAAGTCTAAAATATGAATAAAGTCAGAATCCCATCATGGTCATACGGAAAATCAGGACTTTCCTGGAAGCTATTAGAACTTTTTTTGTCTTTTAATAGAAACAGTTTTCCAACATTTAGTACTCAAGTATTCTTTCATTAAAGGGGTTTTTTTTGAAGTATGCATCTGTGTTATACGAAATAGACTACAATAAGAATCCAAGCGTAACACAGAATGCAAAAGTTGGCAAGGACTCCCAACAGCATACCAAAAATGAAAGCAGAAAAAGCCCCCCAAACCTCGTATCAGTCATCAGATGTAACCTCCTGAATCTCTCCCTTTTTTAACAGTTTACAGGTAGAAAGGGCGAATCATTCTTGCTGGAGCAAGAACCCAACTGAATTTCCACTCCTCATAAAAACTAGCAAGAGGAGAGGTCTGGCCTTGAACAGAATACACAGTACTGGCATTTCCCAATACTGCTCATGTTCAGTACTGAACCAGAGTCTACAAACCCAAATGCATTTAAGCTGCAATATCCAAAATGCTCAGTAACCAAATGTTATTTTATACTGAAAATGACAATTTCAGACTGAATGGATACAGACAGATACTACTGACTACAGATAATAAGACCATTTAAAACTATTCAAATTTAATAAGTGATTAAAGCATTGCATTGCTGTCCACTCAATTAAACAACTGACACAAAATTGTACAGTATTTTACACAAACAAAATACAAATTCCTCATCGTTTTCTTCGGTTATGCAAAAAATCTATTACCTCATTATAAAACTATATACTCAGCTATCTGGTGACTTCTGCAATAGTAAAAAGCTAGTTGCTTATTCATATCCAAGCATGAATACCTACAAGTAGTGAACTGTTATCTCCATTCAGTTGGCTGTCATCTCGAGATTTCACATAACGCCGATGGTTTTGATAGAAGTTGGAAAGTCCATAATACATGAATACATTGCTCTACAAGAAGCAAGATGGGGCAAGAGGGGTTTGAATTCACATAAAGAACAAATCAATAAAACAGACAAACACATTAATTATCATAAAGTTTAAGTTTTAGCCTCTTAAACTCTGTGTTTACTTTACAGCAGCATTCATAGACAGGCTTGATGCTCCTTCACACTGATTACCCAAGGGTACTATCCTGACATCCTGGAGTCAAACAGCATCACCATGCCATGAACTGTTAGAATGATATTCACCATCACTCATGCCAACCCTTATACTGTCCGGTGTTAAGAACATAAGCCTCACCATTTGCCTCCAATTTGTCAGAAAGCACTGAACCGAGCTTTTGTAAGTCAGGCAGGGAGAGGTGATCTACTCTCAGCTATCCGACACATACGGCAAATCTAATCACGTAAAACACTTCCGGATAAACAGGCACTGAGAACCACCTCATCCCTGCTACTGAGAAGGCACACAAAAATCACATCCAAGCTGATAGGAAAACTAGAAATAATCCTTTAAAACAGAAAAAAATATTGAAGACTTAAGCTTTCCTATCGATTATGAAAGAAACCCGCAAACTGTTCTAATTTCACTCTGCATACAGGGTAGCATACCTCAAATGAATGTTCCAGGGTGAAATTGATGGTGCAAGTGCAAGGTGGTATGCTGTCCCAGGACACATTCAAACATTTGAAGCAGGGACTAGAAGGATCTGTTCCTGTATAGTCAATCTATAACAGAAAAAACTCATTAATTTACAACAGGAAAATAAAGAAAACTGATTAATCAAAGCCAGAGAGTTAACATGGCGTTTATTTTGCAATCTTATTACACCTCAACTCCAAAGGCCTATTCAGGCCTATTTGATGATCTCAAGAGGTCCCTTCCAACCTAAATGACTTTGGGATTCTGTCTATATGCTCGATTACTGCTGGGAGAAAAGAAAAAAAAAAAAGAAAAACACACACACCAAACCACAAACAGCAGATACTCCAGACAACACGTCGCCGAACACACACACACACAATATAACAAGCAGATCTCAGCTTTTACATGGTTTCCAGCAGTTAATTTTTAAAAAGTTTACCTAGATATTTAATTTTAAAGTTTCACATAAAAACCCTTGCTTTTCTGCCCATTTTAGCCATCTAATTAGTTAGAAGATTTAATAATAATAACAACAATAATAATATCACTTAATGCCCAAGAACTCTCCTAAAACAGAGAGGATGAACACACTAATACTGTTTTGCCAGGAATGGTAAAATACCATCAGATGGATAAGAAACACGATCAGTGTTAATCTGGCTTATACAATACAATTTGTCTTTAAAGTAAATCTGAAACCTGTCCGTACAGGCTACCTGGACAGTACGTGTACCATATCCTGAGCAGCCACAAGCTCACCCTGTGGCTTAACCACACAAACTCTTTGTCATGTACAGCTCCANCGTGGCTTAAGCCGGCTGAAGGTGCTTGACCACACGAACTCTTTGTCATGTACAGCTCCAGCATGTGAATGGCAGGAAATCATCTCCTTGGGCTCAGCAGGCTAGCACCAAGAGAAGCAGGAGAAAGCTTCCACCTGTCTATAAACTAGGTATTTCTACACTTACTATTAACTTCCTAGTTAGAATTTAGACTCAGAGCGGTGCAACATACCCCAAGGTATTGGCAACAAACTGTTTAACAGCAGTACCATTTGAACTACAATGCCTGTACAGTTTATGAAAGGCTGCTGCAAATCATTTGCCCTGATTCATGCTCGCAGTGAAACGCATTATCAAGAATTAGAATGACTTATAACCTGTTCTAATATCTGTATTAATGTTAGCTAAAACAAGCACACAGTTTCAGGGAACAACTGAAGCTTATTTTCCTCTGGATCTTCTTCAAGGTCTGTCTTGCTGTGATTTCTTCAATACCTGTTAAGCTGCAGCCCTTCTCTCAGCACTTCTGTTAGTACCTGCTGCCAGATTTCTGACAGAGGAGACCTACACCCTAACGAGCCTAGCTCGAACAAGTCAGCTTCAGAAGCAATTAGCTGGCAGGGAGAGAGAGGATCATATAATCTTCGCCTCCTTTGCTGAACAGGATCGTGCATTTACACTGATCTAGAAATAGCATGACTGCAGCAGTCCCAAAGGGCTCTGCTCAGCTCCAGCTGACAGACAGACCCCCACTGCTCTCCATAAAACACACATCTCATCTGGTCAAGGCTAACTGCATGGGGTTTTCCTTTTCCTGATAAAATCATCTTAAACAAGCGCTTCCTTTAGAAAGAATTTAAACCTCCGTATCCTAAGCTAGTTCTTCAGTGTGTGGAGAAGTTTTAGATCAAGAACAGAACTCAAATAAGTTCTCTAAGGCTGAAAAAGATGTAAAGACTTAACTTTTAAAAATATAGTTGACTAAATTCTGTGGAGCATGAAATTGATGTCTGTTGAAAGAGTCATGGTTTTGACCCCTACTAGCAGCTTCAATGCCACCCAAGAACTTTCCTGTACAGTAACTGCCAACACAAGCGGGTTTTTTCTGCATCCACGTTCACAGTTTAGATTCAAAGGGATGGAGGTATCTGCTACATCTCTTGACAAAACAAGAAAACCAGGACTTTGCGAACTGAAGGACTGACCTTGGGTCCATGGCAGGAACCCGCCTGACCCAGGGTTCTGTCTCTAGGGGTCAGCCAGCAGCTGAGTGTGACAAGCCCACCCAGAGTGAGCCCTTCCCAGCAACCACTGCTCTAAGGACACGCAGTATGTCCAAACCATCCAGCACCAACAGCTTTCAGGCTCTTGATGTCTTTCTCAGTTAACTGACATGTCTGCAATACAGAAATAACCTAACTAGTGCGTATAGATATGCTCCAAGCCATTTATGATTTTGCAGACTTCATACACTGTCACATATTAATCCTCCTCTGGCCAGTTCTTGTATAAAACACATCCCATAACTCTGGTCCTCTTTGCTATCCCTCTCTGTAGATTTTATTAAGTTTTGCATCATTGCTGAGATGGGGTTACTGGAACTGCACACACCACTGAAGATGTACATGACAGTACTCTACTTTCCTTCAGTTCTTCATTCCCAGTCATGCCTTAAAGGCTGATTTGGCTTCTTAACGATGATTGTGCCTTTCACAGCACCAGTCACAGCACAAGGATCTCTTTTCTACACTATTAATGTTTTGGATATTCCTCAATTTCCATCACATTTTAATATGCTCTGTCAATGCTTCCTATCCATTCTAAAAATAAATAAATAAACAAATTCAAGAAATAAAGACCTCTTTCACCCCTCAATACAGGGCAAAAACACAACACTTACACAGCCGATTCTCATTTTCCACCCAAATGCACTATTTGGCTGTTCACGGCCTCTGAAACAGTGAGAAAATGCTAGAGAAAAACCAACACCAACCCCCTATATGCCTACTACACTTCCACTATTGGAAATGGTCCACATTTGAATTCAAGACAGCTTATAAAAGAAATCAATGGCAAAGCCACATTTTGCTGCTTAGTACCTGGATGAGAACAGCACAGATCGCGGAGATACTAATGGCTGCAATGTCTGGTTCCAAGAAAGGGTGATTTGAACTGTACATAAATATGTATTTCAGGGATATAAATTATACATTCTCTTTGATTCAAAGACCCTGAGTTTACAGGCAGATATATCTCAATACACACACACACACTTAACAAGTATGCCATTGTCTAGGAGGTGGGTGTGAGTAACTACCTCTGCTTCCTCCCCCGATTACATTATGAAAGAGCTTAGTCACTGCACCTACATTCTAGATGTTTTGTCTCACAGAGCTAAATTTACAGCTATATGTGAATAACATCTGGAGGTACGAACAAAAGCCAGCGTACTAAGCAGGGATGTATCTCAGCAAGACAAATCGGTGATACCAGCATCTTAAACCGCAGCCCTCACTGGTATTCAGAGCCCAAGTGCTGGCCTGTAAAATGCTTCATCTCCATTTGGTTGCTCTAACTCTAAAGCTTTTTTGATTTAACTTTTTCTTCCCCAAAAAATTCATCTGCATTTAGAATTATAATCTCACTTGAAGAATTTCTGCATTGTAACACTTATAATGTTAACGATCTGAGACCTGGGAGAGCTTCATGTGGGGAGGATGATACAACAGAGAACCCACACTGTAAAACAAACAAACAAACTAAACCCTTCCTAATATTTAATATCTTGAAATTAGAAAAGGTGTAAGGCCAGCCTGCCAACAGGTTTCCAAACATAAACAGCTACTACTGCTTTATATAGACAATCCGATTGTGTAGGGGAGCATCAGTCATGCTCCCACCTCACCTATGGATTTCTGTAATGCACATTAGATGGGAACATCTAGTTTTTGGCTCCTACTGGAACTTATTAGGAGTACATGACTGAGCTGCTAAGCAACAACAGTATATAAACATTCTGTATATGCATACAGCAGCAATATAGGCACAAAGAGTTGCTTACATTTTTGGACTCATGAAATGGATGCACTTCCTCTCCCTAAAGATCAAGGCAGATCCAGTTATAGCGGAAAAAAATGAATTTATATTTATCCAATTATATTTATATTAAATCATTATGATTTGAGACTTTGTACTGCTTTACTACAGAAATGGCTATTTGAATTGCAATTGCAGAAAAAAAAAAAAAATCAGAGCTAGAATCACAGAACGGTTTGGGATGGAAGGACCTTTTAAAGATTACCCAGTTCCAGCCCCCCTGCCATGCGCAGGGACACCCTCCACTACATCCGCTTGCTCGGAGACTCATTCAGCCTGACCTTGGACATGTCCAGGGATGGAGCATCCACAACTTCCCTGGGCAACTTGTTCCAGTGTCTCACCACCCTCACAGGAAAAAAATCTCTTCCTTATATCTAACCTAAATCTACTCACTTTCAGCTTAAAACTGTTACCCTTCATCCTCTCCCTACACCCCCTGATGCAGAGTCCCTCCCCATCTCTCCTGTAGCCCCCTTTCAGCACTGGAAACTGCTCTAAGTTCTCCCCGGAGCCTTCTCTTCTCCAGGCTGAACAACCACAACTGTCTCAGCCTGTCCTCATAGGGGAGGTGCTCCAGCCTCTGACCATCTTCGTGGCCTCCTCTGGACTCTCTCCAACAGGTCCAGGTCCTTATGTTGGGGGCCCCAGAGCCGAACACAGTACTGCAGGTGTGGTCTCACGAGAGCAGAGCAGAGGGGCAGAATCACCTCCCTTGACCTGCTGGTCACACTGCTTTTGATGCCCCCAGGACACAGCTGGTTTCTGGGCTGCCAGCGCACACTGCCGGCTCATGTTCAGCTTCTCATCCACCAACACCCCCAAGTCCTTCTCCTCAGAGCTGCTCTCTATCCATTCTCCACCCAGCCTGTATTTGTGCTTGGGATTGCCCTTACCCATGGGTAGGACCTTGCACTTGGCCTTGCTGAACTTCATGAGGCTGGTATGTTAGCAAGGATATTTTTTTTTCTTCTCTCTATTGAGTGTCCTGGCGAAAAGATGTGATTATATTTACCTTAAATTCAACCGTAACACGACAATTTACAAATTTACAATTTACTCCACACCCATGACAACTTGGGAATGTTCTCTGAAGCACCTGTATCCATTTTCAGATGTTCTGCATACCCTCAAACCTTGACACAAGAAGGAATTGCTTTTGAAAAATATGCTTACATACAACATTTGGATGCTTACTCTGATAACTAGAATGATTTAATCCACAAAAATTCATGTTCTCCAATACCGCAATCCTACTACACTTTTTTTTTTTCTTTCAATCAATCTTGGACACATTAGCTCACTTAAAATAATCACAGCCATCAATCTGGTTTTCAAGGTTGTCCCTAAGCCCTTTGGGTTGTTTCCTAATGACATACAGTAATTCTGTTTTTAGACGGATCTAACTGTGATACACGGTTTAGCTTTTGGCTAATGCTCAGCAACTTTTCACAACAGTGGTGTGGTTAAGGATCTGATGTAAACGACTCAGTTTTCACTGCGTGTAATTGGGAAAAGCCACACTCTTTGATCTTTGTTTCTAAGTTTACTGCACACGCCTTGGTCTTCCACAGAGCATCTAAAACGTCAAATCATTAGTGTATGTAAGAATTACAGCAACACATTCACCACAGAGACTTGTCTTGAAACTGCAGTGACTCTGGAGTATTTAAAGACTCACATAATCCATATACCCCAAGGATGATGCACGTAATTTCTGCACTGCTGAGAACAGAACCCACACGGGGCTGTGCTGGGTAAACACCGGTACTGAGGTCCCTGGACACTCATTCAGGAGCGCCGGCACGGCTGACCAGAGGCTGCGGGCCACGGGGAGGATACCGGGCACGGTCAGCGTCTCCTCAGGGTAATTAACGGACGGTTCGTTAAAGGGCATACACGTCAAACCGAACCGGAACACCCGGGACGAGGCGTCCGCTCCTCCCAGCAGCCTCACCGGCCTCCTCGCCTTCCCCCGGTACCGGCACGAAGAGGCGGCGGCGGCGCCTGTCGCAAGGACGAGCGGGCCGCCTACGGCCGGGCGATCCCTCACACCGCCCCGGCCCGGCACCCCCCGAGCGGCCTCCGGGGGCTTCCTCATCCCCGGCCCGGCCCCGGCTCCCCCCGAGCGGCCTCCGGGGGCTTCCGCATCCCCGGCCCGGCCCCGGCACCCCCCGGCGGGAGGAGCCGCTGCGCCCCCGCGCACCTCGTACTCGCGGATGTTGTTGGAGGTGACGAAGATGCCGATGCCGATGGGGATGAAGATGAGGCCGATGATGAAGAAGGCTGGCAGCACCGTGCCCGCCGTCAGGATGGGCTGCCAGGCCGGCAGCCGCTGCTGCTTGAACGCCGTGTTATCGGGTTTGCGGGTCTTCCCGGCGCCGCCGCTGCCGCCGCCCACCGCCGCGCCGCCCGGCACCCCGACGCCGCCCGAGGGGTGCCCGTCCGCCTCCTCCTTCGCGCTGTAGTTCACCGCCATGGCCCTGACCCCAACCCGCCGCCCCCCGCTCCCGCCGGTGACACCGGCTGCCCCGCGTCACACCACCCCCGCCCCAGCACGTGACCAGAGGCCACCGCGCCTGCGCGCTCTGCCGCGGCACAAGGGAGACGGCGAGCGCGCGGCTGATGACGCACCCTAACGTCACGCCATGCCCCTCCCTATTGGACAGCGGACCTAGGGAGGGGCGGGGCCGGGTGGGGCGGGCTGCGCCTGCGCGCTTCGCCTCTTCCCGCCGGCAGGGAGGTGGAGGGGCGGGGTCAGAGAGCGCGTGCGCGGGGGCGCTGAGGGGGCTGCGGGAGGCGGAGCGAGCGCCCCCCAGCGGCTGGGTGGAGGCGGCGCTGTCACCCCCTCTCGGTGCTTCGGGAGGAGCCCCCCCCCCCATTTCCCCAGCGCATCGGAGGAGGGTGTTGCTTAGGCCAATGCAACGCTGGAAGTCTGTATTCCTCCCTTTATTGGCACTTCTACGTGAAAGGTGTTTTGTGAGGGCAGCGTCGTCCTTACTATATAGTGAGAGCATAGCCAAAATCCACTCTCAGCAAGTATTTATGTATTTGCTTTATTTCAGAAGAAAAAATAAAGTAAAACTGTTTAATTAAATATTTTATAAGCATACAATCCAGCCTAAGACTTTTTAGCCGCCTGAGGGACAGTTTCCTTAAATGCTTTTTAGTTCCCTGAAGAATCCAGAGTTCAGACAAAAACCACTGGGGAGAGCAAATGACCTGTGCAGATGCACTCGGGAGACTCGCAGCACAGGAGGTTTGGACATTTATGCAATGAGTGAGACACCAAGAAATTGTAGTTAATCTGAAATACCACCAACTGGCATTTACTTTTAAATCGTATTCCAGTAAGCTCCCAAAATGATCTTCTGGCACTTGTCCTGTTATGTTGTCCAATTATTTCTAGGAAAGATGCAAATAATTAATACTTTTAAAAATAAAATCTAAAGAAATACAACTTCATGCTGTTTAAACCACTAATATTTATAAGAGTCAATGCAAAGAAAATGCATTAACTGACAAATATATTATTTCAGGGAGCAAATCTATGTAAGTTAAAAAAAAGCATAAAATACAAAGTTATGGACTTAAATGCTACTGTTCAGAAGAAGAGATAAACCCCAGCGATTCGCAGTGGGAGGTGGAACAGGCAGAGTACTAACCTCGATTGTACGTCTTGTTTTTTACATGGGAGATGGTTCTACAAACAAGGCAGTTCTGTCTCCTCTTGGTGTCCAGTTATGTTTCTTGATGAGGCGGGAGGAACACAAACGGGCTGTAAAAGAGTTCTTCACTAGAATTCAAACACTTTGAGATTTTTTTAATAGATTGAAACATCATATTTTATCCCCTATAATTATACCGACACAGGTCTGCCGGTCCTCTGTAGACAGCAACAGTTCTTTAAGAGGAAAGTAGGTGCTTCACTGGCTTTCAATTGCTTAAAAACTGGTGCTATCTATAGCCCAAGGTAGCCTCTACATTGCCTTAGTGTGAAAACACTTCATGACAATACTTGTAGAAATTAATCACATTGATAGATTTCTTCCTGAGTGTCCCCAAAATATAGGCTGATTGTGTGGCTTTACTTTGTTTTAGATTCAAATCCAAATCAGGTGATGGAAAAAATTCACCAGGAACATAAATGCACTGAAGCTGGAATACACCCTTTGCACACTTGAGTTTTACCCTCTGGGCATGTCTGTGAAATACTTCAGCTGCTTGCCAGGTGCCAGGTTGGAATTTCTTATTCTACCCGTACGATCAGCAATGAAGCAGCGTGTACCACCACGGATCTTTTCTGACCAGCGTTACCAGTCTCCTACTCTGAAGTGCTACAGTTCATCAAAATTTTTTAAATCTAAATGCTTTCAAATACACCACGATTGTACTTATGCTTTAAACAAATCTTTATTTTGCATTTGTGAAACTGTATATTTTTATATGTTTGTTTAGGAATCATAAACCAAAAGGGGACAACTTACACATACACTCATGCTGAACCAGCTTTACAGTAAAAGCTAGGCAAGGAAAAATATTTTCTACTTTGATTGGGACCTTTGAAATCTAGACTCAATTTCAGAATAAGATTTTATTTCTATCTTGCTCCTATTTAAAAGCTGAAGTTTATTCCGGGCATGTCCCAGTCACTTTCAAATAGCCAGCAATCTCAATTGTGATTGTTGTGATTCCCAAGTAATGCTTTGAAAACAGAAGCGCTGGGTCATTACCACGTTGCTTCTACTGCACAGTAAGTTGAAATGTGGCACATGCTGAACTTCCTTCACCTCGGCTGTCCTGTTCTCTGAAAGCTGGAATTCTTCCCAGCTCACTCTAAAATACCATCTGCAGACACAGCTATGCCACTGGCATACATTGTTTGCTGTAAGAAAAAAAACACCACTCCTTAAAAATCCTGGTGTCCCAGCTGAAGTATAAAGCTGTCCCAACAAAATGACTCTTTTGCAAGGACCAGCAGCATTTATCTGATCACTCAGTGTAGCTGTCTTAGCAAACTCTTTACAGTGCCAACCAACTCCAAGGAAGTTTATACAGGTCCCAGAATATCCTGCGTCTCTACAATGTCAACATTTGCTGCAGAGCTCCTGTCTAGAAGGAAAAGCAGCTCCCGCGGCTCTCATGAAGATCAGATTGACTCCGCAGCAGCGCACTATTACAGCTTCAAAGAGGAACTGCCCTGCTCGTCTCAGCGGGCCGCTGGGTTAATGCACTCTCCCTGGTGTCCCACAGAGCAGCTTCCAAAAAAGGAGTTTCTCCCAGTAGCTTTGCAATTAAAAAAAAAAAAAATCTGCAGTATTTTAAATATGTGACAATGGCTTAAAAATAAAAATAATTCATTATGAAATGTATCAGAAAGAGAGACACTGCCTGGGTTGTGTCAATTCATTCAAAAACTCTTTTTAAGTCTAGCTGCCACAGAACTGTCTGGATGCTGTTTGGAAAGCTACAGCAAGCAGTGTAAGAGGCACCCGTCAGCATCCGTCAGAGTGCATGGCATCCCGGTTAGACATCTGACTGTCCTGGACTAAATACTCCGATCACACCAATCGGACACCTCTGCTGATGCGGTGAAAGCACAAGGTGAGAAACCATCAAGTCCTGAAGGGCTTGGTGAGCCATCTCTCTCCATATCTGAACATCTGAACCAGTCTGACTGTGAACATCACTGAAAAGGCAGAAAAAGGAACTTCCCGAGCCATACATTCGGTCCCTGTAAACAGATACATATGTGAGTACTGTCAGTCGTAAGAAATTGGAGTTAAAATTCATACACTTGGATGACATTTGCATAGTCGTGAAAATTTATTAGTTACAGTGTAATGAAAATCAACTTTTTTGGTACAGGCAGAAGTAAAAACATACATTATATAGAAAAAAAAAATCACAGCTTTAAAAACCGGCTTACATTGTTTAAAACGAGTAAATCTGGTTGTATTTCAAGGCACTGGACTTTAATACTTAAATTTATGCCAAACCATCACACAGTGCAAGAAATATTCTGCAACAGTACAAATTCCATACAGCAGTCTTCAGAGTAGTTAGTCTCACAGAATCTCATGGTGGCAAAAAAAATGTGCTGATCATTTTTCCATCTAAACACAAGACTCTGAAATTAGTTTTTTCTTTCTTTACATACTCTCTATTACAAAAATATCAAATTGCGAATTTGACAGTGTATTCTACAAATAAATGCGCCTTGGATAACAGGAATCGCAACTTTGGGACAGTTACTTTACAAAGTATATTATAAAAATAAATTATATGGCAAACATCAAACAAAATCAAGCACGTGCCTTAGGCTTTGCAAATAAAAGTGAAACTCAGCTGGCAGAAAGACTGCTTCTCTCTCTCTGACTATGGACTTTCAAAATACCTGCAAGGCCCTTCATTCTTAAAGCTCTACCAAGAAAAAAAAAAATATAAAATCTAATGGAAGCAGTAAGTGCTTCCAGGAATAATCAGTAGCACGAGTGACCCTGGTGTTGACGGTAGAGAGGTTCTCCAGTGATCCATCCAGCTGGCGGGGAGGGCAGTGCACACAGAGAGCGTGCCGTGGGGCGGGACTCATCTAGAGTTCATGCGTAACTGGTGAATGATGACACTCTCTACAAGAAAAGACAGCACAACACTAGTTTTCAGGAAACTGCAAATACAAGTTCCTTGCAAGAAGAACAATTACAAAGGCAGGGCAAAGCATTTTCCTTCTAGAAATGTCTCACAGACTTATCCTGACATCCCTGGTTGATAAAAACTGTCCTGGCTAATGCTGCAAAGGAAAACTAAATGAGTTACCAGGCTAGGGCTCAGAGGCCCTGGGCTTCCACTTCCAAGTCAAGACCATCATTTGGTCGTCCATCGGGGAACAGAATAATACTGTTGAACCGATTAAACCACAGCGACACCAAAGCTCCAGTCCCCCTCCCAAACCAGGCAGAAGCTGGAGTTGGGTCTCTTGTGTCCTGTCTATGCAAATCCATCATAAATCTGCCGGTAATTCTGAAGTGGAGATGAGGAAGAGGCATGGGGTCGTTTCTAATTTTTTATTTAAATTAGTCTTAGAAAACAGTGCTGGCTTTATTCAGCAAGTCTGCTTGAATTTTGCTGCTGACTTTAATGGAGGTAAATTTCACCCACAGCATGCAAAACGAAGTGTTGGCATTGTCTTTGAACGGCTGGGTTGAACTTGCCCTGTGTGTGACGTGGGAGAACCCTCATCCTGATTAACCTCTGGGCTCTGCTGAAATACTAATGACCTGGTCTTCTGGTCTTCTGTCTACATACACTCCTGGAGGCAGCTTCTTAAATATAATCATTCAGCTACCAGTTACATTTTGCTCTGAAAAGGTGTATTTTATGCATTTCCAATAATATAACTGTACCAATGCTAACAAGAAACCTACAATAACACATTTTCAGAAGTAGCAATTTTCTTAATTGAAATAATTTTTCTTAAGGTTCCTTCCTAATAGTCTGAAGATTTTTCAAAATTTACACGACCCAAGAAATAACACTAATCATATAATTATTCCCTTTTACATTTTATTGACTACTGCCTTTGTTTGCTTCTTAACTCATATTTGCAAGATGTTTGATGAAGTTACATTACACGAAGAAAGAAAAATCAAAATGTTTTCCATGTCCCCTTCATGCCAGAACTTTGCCACTAGATGGCAGATCCCAGTGATGCCTCTCATCCATGGTGCATCAGAAAAGCAAGGCTAAGGCAGCATTCAAGAAAACATGCTAAGGTAAATGAAATAATAGAATTTCCCAAATAGAAAGTATTTCTTTTCCATATAATTTATCAATAATAAATTATTTTCAACAAGGTACGTACACCAGTTCTACCCAATTTGAGCCATGCATGTTAAAGAACCCCGAAGGACAGTAAGATTTTACCTCACCACCAGTGCCGTTCCCTAACTCCAAGCTCTTGCAGAATAGGATGTAAAGAGCAACATTTGCTTAATATCAGATCGTAACCTCAGGTGAACTCTCCCATTAACTTCAACGGGAATCACACAAACTCTGTATGAAACATTTTTTTTTCTTAATATTCACTATGCACACTATAGATTAATATGGGGTTTAGATGCAAAATTCTAAAACCTAAATGGGTAGCAGAAGTGTATCACGCTCCTTGTAAAGGCTCCGTCACTGAATGAACAGCAAAACTACAGCAGGTTTCTGAATCAGTCTTCTTCCTACTGACCAAATAGAGCAATTATGAGGAAATTTCTGGCCTATGAAAAATACCAGTTCATATAATGAAGCACATCAACAGACATTTTAACGTAGGAAGTTTAATTTCTTCTTACAATATATACAAATAAATAACGCCAGATACTACAAAAATGTATGTACCACAGACAACAGAGGAGAACCATACATCAGTATTTCTATTTTTAAAACCCTGAAGAGAGTTTTTAAAGGGAAGAACCCTTCATACCTGAGCGATTCATACGCGACTCTCAGAGCTGATAGCTCTGCCTCTGCGAGTAGCTAACCCTGACTGCATCTTCCGAGTTAAGAGCCGTGTGCAGGGAGGAAGATTCAAAGGGCAGTTAAGGTCTATAATGAGAAACGCAGCACTGAGTGTTTCCTGAGAGCGCTCCGGCAAAATGAAGGGAAACAGAATAACTCACACTGACGTAGGGGAGAGAAGCATGGACCGAAATGAAAAAGAGTTTGAAAGATGAGCTCACGGAAACTCCTGCCAGCAACCTACAGGTTTCAAAGCGGCTCAATGAAATCAGCCACTGATGTGTGATGGGAACATACAACTGGTCTGAAAACGGTGCCAAGCACCTGAAACCCAGCAGGACAGTAGCTGACTCTCTTTAAAGATGTGCTCTTCCACTTTTGAGTGCAATTACTGAGTATTCATGTACATATTGAGCAGGTTTTAGAACAGGCAGTAACATATGACTTGGCATCCAACTGGCATGAATCAACATCTTAATGTGACTTCAGGGATGACTCACATGATGCTAATTGCCATGTGCTGTAAGAGGTTTGAGGGTTAGACACGGTGACGTGCACACTCTTATGGGCATCTTCAGAAGAGTCACAAGGTGCTATTTGTTTTTTGAAGAATCACACTAATGGGTGTAATGAAAGGAAAAAATGGTGGGCAAAATAAATCAAAAATCTGTTTTTCTCCTATTATGTACTTAGCACGTTTACCAACCCGAGAGAAAGCCCCCAGGCATTAGGGCTGAAGTTCTGTGCTCCCTCACCTTCAGCCACACTTACTCAGATGTATTGTTCTGCTGCTGGCTACACCAGCAATACTCACAGGTAACAGTAATTCCGGTGATGGGATCTAGTCCAGGGAACACAGTGGAAACCTCATTAGGAGCTAGATTTACAATCACAAAAATCATCTGGAGAACTGAGGATGCACCTTCTCAATCCACGTATGCTGCTCACAAATGGGTTGGCAATCTCCCTGCTCTTCCCTCTCTTCCCCTTGCTGTTGTCTAAGACCTGTGTCCCCACTGCTGGGCTCGCGTTCTCACAGCTGCTGATACGGCCACACCGTCAGCCAGGACACGGCATCTCGCCAGCTGACACGGAATCCTACCAAAGATACTGAGTGGTTCTCAGCCAGCTCAGCTCCTGACGAAGCACTGTAACTGTCATTATCACTCTGAGCCGACTGTGATTTGCTACTGAAACCATTCCACCACAGAGAAAAAGGTAAGAGAGAGAAAGCATGAGGATGAGTCATTCTAGATGATCAGTTGGGTAGAGAAAGGCTTGGTTTCTGCCTTGTAATCCAGTAACGCAAAATACACAAGAAGCCCTATAAATAAAGACCTGAACATTTTCCTGTGGATTGGTGTATCAGAGTTTGATTTTTCGGTGCCTAGTAAAATCCAAGGTCTGAACAAAGCTTGTCCTTGTGGCGTTTCTGACATCACTCTCTCTCTCGTGTTCATTCTTTGATGTCGTATGAAGGTGAGCTCATGCTACATTCTTCGGCACAGGGGGGCACTGCTAAGGTCTTGCTCCTCTTCTCTGTCACCCTTTCCATTAACCTGGAAGAACTTCTTACTCTGGAGACCCCTATTGCTTTGTCAGATTTGGCTGAAATGTGTTGATGCGTTCCATGTTATTCATCAAAGAAAGACAGATGGAGGGATGGATGAACACAGACACTTTGTCTTAAAAACCTTCTTTTCACAAAAGGCTCAAAGGGAGCCTTTGGAACAGGGACCAGAATCCAGGAGGCTCCCTCCTCCTAGCTCAATATCCTGACCACTCAACCACTCGCTTGTCTCTGCTTGTCTTTGTCAGTGCCACTGGTGAACCTGGCTGGAGCTGAGGTGGGTTGGAGTCTCCTCAGATGCTGGTGAGAAGGGGGACCCGTCTCCTACCTTTGAAGAAAGGTTTCGATGAAAAGCTTTTTAAAATAAGCAGCACTACCCCCACATTTGTGTAGTATTTGATCTACTAGGAGGCATTCCTGATTCCACAGCCACTTTAAAACAGCCACTGGTTTCCTACACCCACCTTCTTTTCTTTTTCTGGACCGAGAGCCTGAAACTAAGCTACATTAAAGCTAACCTTTGTGCGTTTTTCCAGATTCCTTTTAGTTCAGATCAGTTCCCCAGTTAAGTTCAAACACTCAAAGGACAACCACATGGGAGCGAGTACTTTCTTGGGTGGAGGTGTCAAAGACAGGATTGCAGGTTTACGTCCTGACTTTAAGTGACCAGGAAATTGTTGTTTGACTTAAAGCCTTAGAGGAAATGCAAAAATACCTAGATTATGCATTTCAGCTAGGTTCAGAGGCTGCAGTGCTAGGTAAGTCACAACTGAAACACTGACTAGATGAGCACAGTAGAAGAACTCCTGGAAGATCTTCAGGCACCATCTTTAGACCTGGTTGTCTAAATTGCCTTCTGGATCTGAGCCACTGAATGGAGAATCTTACTGTAGCCACTAAACATAAATGTGTTCAGAATCAGAGGAAATTCCAGTATAAAAAAGTCAGGCTTTGACTCTTAAGACTTCTGAACTCTAGGCTTTCTTTTTTCTTCATCTTACCCTTCTTCTAACTTTAAGAAACAAGAATCTCAGGTCAATTAAAACTGATGTTACAAATGATGGCTACAACTAAATACCTATTTTTAGCTAACGGTTAAACCAGTTGCCTGATTCCAACTCTTTGGGCTTTTGCTATGAAGCAAAAGTTCCTTTTCGTTGTGCTGCCCCTGGGAAAAATAACAGGATCCTCGGTCTGACCTGTCTGGAATTTTTCTAGTCCTTCTCGTGAAACCCCACAGACTCTAGGAGAATAATCCCTCCTCGTGCCTGCAGTTCTGCTTCAGTTGTGCTAATCTGTGTGCCCTCGATTTCAGGTACTGTGAGGCTGGCTTGTTTCTTCAGATTAATAAATTTCTTAGATCTCAAGCGAAACAAACAGATTTTTCAACCACAGGCACACACAGGATATTGCCTTGGGTACAGCAACAGTTCACTAAGGAACCAAGCTTCTTTGAAACGAGGACCTGCAAAGGAAGGCTTAAGGCAGCTGTAGCTCATCACGGCATCAAGCTGCGTTAGCTTGGCGCTCACGTTCGCAATATTATTGAAATGACACTTTTGACCTGAAGACTTGCTGCAGTGCCAGTGTTTAGAGTGAGTATCGAGCAAAAACCTCTTAACAATGCATTTTCTTCAAACATCCGCTGAAAAGTCTGTGTTACAACAAGGTCTTGGCAACAATTTATTCACAAATTGAGGCTTTTAAGTGCTTACAATTAGTTGAGAGGATCATAGAATCATAGAATCATAATCACAGAATGGCCTGGGTTGAAAAGCATCTTACAGATCATTTAGTTCCAGCCCCCCTGCTGTGGGCAGCGTTGCCACATCTGAGCTGATGTATTATTTCTGGCATAGTAACTCACATCACTTGCTAATTCCAGTTTCCAAGTTTTATCTGAAACACTGGGAACTGAGCGTTATGAAAAACGCTACTCATCCGGATCTGATTTTCAGATGTCGTAGGAACCAGAACCTTAAAATGAGCAAGTATTGCAGGTGCTACACATGTGAAAATGGAAACCTACTTCTTTTCTGATACAGCGGCAGCTTTTACCCCAAAGACAGAATGCCCTTCATGTGAATAATAAAATGCCAGCTTTACGTTGGGATAGTGGCCGGATCTGGATCTTACACTGGAAAGCAGTGCAGACTGAAGACTAAACACTGCTTGGACTGGATATAATTTTGGTGACCTTCTGCATCAGATTCTTCCATCTGATCTCTTCTCCCAGGCAGAAAGCCATTTAGTATTTCCCCCACTGGTGCACCTCCTTTTCTGTGAATTGTATTTATTATTTATAGGTGGTATTCCTGCCTTGCCTTCTGAGAGCTGTTCCTAACCAGTGGGTCCTGCACAGTCGTGGCTGAGGTATACAAGCTTTAAATCCCCCATTTATCAGTCTGCTTGGCTCCATTTCTTTTGGCTGTGACTTTCTTCTCTGGAAATTGATCACTTAATGGAAATGCCCTTTAATAACTTTACTGTTGTTAAATAAAAAATCATAACAATCATTGGCATCCACACCATTTCCATGCTGGAACCATTCCTTTAAACATGCTTAAAAATGCAAACATGTAAATGAGGAAATCACAAAGAGGAAAGGGTAAACGATGAATTGCCATGGTATTGTGAGGTGATCTGCATTTAACAAAACATTTTAAACTGTGAACTGAGAGTAACTTCCCTACCAAACCCTATCTCTTTCACTGCCTGTACCTGAGCTGTCCCTTTGATAGCAATTTCTGCCACCAGCAGTCCGTGTTTCCTTCCCCTCTAAGACATAAGGATGCTTGGCAAGAAAGGTTTAAATATAGCACAAGTCCATCCAACCAGGAAAACTGCAAACCCAGTGAAGTCAATGGAGCGACTTGCTTCAGAGCCTTTAGTGGCCTTTGGAGCGAGCACAAATGGGCTCTATTGATCGCAGCCAGCTCAATGTTTTGGAAGGAAACCAAGGACCAAACACCTTTTGGCTCACCTGCCTCCATCTGACCCCTGAGCGGGCGGCATCCCAGTGTGTGCAAGCCAGGGACCTGGTTTTAAATACTGTCTACAAGCCCTAACACCCTCTGGAAGCAATCAGCTGCTGCCAAACACTGTGCAACCTCCCTACCCCCTTCAGTTTTGTAACCGCCTTGAGAAAGCCGCTCACCGCTGAGAAACGCCGACTCCTAGAGAGCAGGCTGGTCACACAGAGCCCATCCCCTGCACGCCAGGTACCAGCTTTCATTAAAACAGGACCTCGAGCACGCTGCCTCCTGGCACTGCCTCCCTAGGCAACCTGGCATCTCAGTGATGTGATCGCAGGCGGGAAGGGAAGTGCCCCATGCAGCAGCCAAGGTGGAAAGTGATCCGTTCAGGTGGGACACGATCTAGGGAAAGTGACCAAACTTCCTTTCATCTATTAAAAATGACCAAGTCTATCACTAAGAACACCTGAACTAGGTTACCAGCGTAGTTGCCCCACTCCCACTGCCTAGGCTGGAAATCCTCCTGGCGTACAGCCGCCTTTTTGATGGCTTTTTTAAAAAACTTCAGTAAGAAAACAACAGGATGTTGTTACTTCAGTAGTCAGTGCACACACTCATTAGTCGGTTGTAAGTGACAGCTGCGGGACTCCATTAGTACAGGGAAACGTGAGCAACTCCACAGACAGGGGTCTGACTTCCAGGGTAGCAGTAAAACCTGCAGGACATACCCCCTGAGCCACCACCATCAGCCCTGACCCCCGCCCAGGGAGGCAGAGCTGCTGGCTGAAGATTTCTTCAGTTCTATTTTCATAGACTGAGTCTCGGCACGAGCCTCGAATTTTGTCACATTTCCTGCTCCTGGGGCTGCCACTACCGGCTTTCCTGCTTTCATACCTTTTGACACAGGAATGCGGGTGGGTGCAGGTCTCGGGGATGACCCATCCTGTCCTGTCTGCAAAAGAGAAAGACAGAGAGAAATGAGGTGAATGGTAGGCTTTTCCCCTCATACACCCTCACCTTGTCCTTTCCACTGGTTCTTCGTGTACCTCTGAAGGAACAACGCCCACATCACACCTATTAGCAAATTAACGCTCAGTGTTTTGGATCAGGATGTCACAGGGATGGGAATCTCTGCAAAATTCTGATTCCACAGCACGACACGGTGCAGGACATCCTGAGAGGCTGCCAGAACATTGTCTGAGCTGTAGGACAGGTACAACGTTAGCATCTTGCACAGGGACCAGCACGGGCCCTCAGCACAGTACAGCCACGGGAGGCCAATGCTGAACCCAGAGCAGCTGCCGCATCTTCAGAGCAGGGAGATTTCTCAGCATTGCAGATAAAAATGAACATTGCTTCCCACAGGATGCCGGGGCCATGGCTGAGGCCCCTTATTTCTGCACTGTCAAGTACAGGGGAGCAGGAGAGAGAGACAGAGCAAGGGTTTGAATTTCCACCTCCCATGGCTGTGGCAGAGGGACGTGGGAGAGGGCTGTCCCCCTCCCAGCCCTGGCCACGATCTGATGGACGCTGGGGAGGGTGAAGCAGACAGCCCAGGCTTCCAGGCACACCTCGAGGCAGTGCCACATCCTCATTTTGCTGTCTCTGCCAGACTCCTGCCCTGGACAACAGCCTGCCAAGCACACCTCTCCTCAAGTCTGAGGACTTCAGAATAAAAAAAAAAATAAAAATAAATGGCCTAAGTGGTTGAGGACTGAAGTTGTCAGACCCAACACGGCTCCTGCCAGGGATCTGTGCCCTTCTGGAGCAGCAGCTGGAGGCCAGGCTGGCTATCCTGTGAATGGTAATCAGTACGCACATCTAGGGAGCTGGGTCCCCCCGTGTAAACACGCAAGGAGCACTTGGATAGGACAGAAAGACTGAAAAGGGCCAACTGGTATTTTCTGTCGCTGTTGGCCAGATAATGCTGCTCATACTCTGAAAGGCCAGAATTGGAAGCTACCCCTTATGAACTATGACCTAAAGAAAATGCTTATAACCATGACAATTCTGAAAGAAAAATGTGTTTTATCTTCCGCAGTGTGCAATACAGACACAAATGTCAGCAGTGACAACTCCAGTGTCCCAGCTGAACTTCACATTTGACTTTTTTCTGTTCAGATAATGGATGAAGACTTTGATCTCACCAAAGAGAACACTTTCCATAAGGTCTTGGGATCCCAGCTAGACCCCTCTGCTGAATGACTAAGTTCTGCAACTTCTGACATGTAAGCAAAATAAAACTAAACCGCTGAAATAGATTAGACTGCAACACATATTTCACATTTACTTAAAAACGCCCCATGAAGGAGCATTTTTTTCTCTCAAAGGATTCCCAGCCAGTAGCACCAGAGCCTTCTGTCTGCATCCTGAGTATTCAAAGGCAAACCATTCCTCAGTCTTCTAACAACAGTTCAAAACCCCATGTGTACACAAAAAAAAAAAAAAAAAATCACAACTGGAAAAGTTGAATGCTGTCTGCCGGGCAGGAAGGAAGCCGTTCTCAGTAACTAAAAGCAACATTTACAATAGCAGCCTAAAGGCTAATATGGAACTCACATGTCGATGTCAAAACAAGTTAGGCCCGCACAATTCTGTAGGGCAAAACATGCAAATGCATTCCATCAGACTTGGAAAATATGTCAACATCCCAGGGAACCCAAATGACAAACATCTTGTAGCCCCTGAGAGAGCTCCCCAGAGTGTAAACATGAGGCAATCAAGTGAAGTAGCTGGAATCTCCGGCATTCCTCCCTCTTTATTCACATGTAAATTATTAACTAAGGATTTGGGCGCTTTCAAGTTACTCATTGCAAGCCTAAATCACTCCAAAGCACTTTGAAAGGAACTCTAACTTGCTTTAAATTGCTGGGTTGCCTTCCTCAGGGCATACTAACATGTTGCTCATATGGAAGCTAACGCCTGCTTCACACGCCTGCAAGAGTGGTTTGTGTTATCCGAGGGAAAGGCACCAAGGCGGCTCAGGCAGCTCCTTGGGGACAGCAGCGGGGCGAGCAGGCAGAGGACACCCTCCGGTACGCAGTGTCTGTGGCAGAGCACCCACGCACCTGGCTGTCTCTGGGTCATTTCTCCCCAGAACCAAGCTCTGAGCAATTCCCTCCAGCCCTGTTTGTCTGCAGGCTGCTGTCTCAGCTTCTGATGGATACAGGGATGTGGATCCAGCCAGAAACCCACCCGGCCCCCGGGGACGCAGAGCGATGCTGGCTGGCTCTGAGCGGGCAGCACGAGGTGCTGGGGCAGAGGTTCGGGCAGACACTGCTGAGACTGAGACAAGCACACGCAGCTGCTGGGCTGGCTGAGCCGATCATCAGCCGCTGGCAGGTATGGAAAGCTGGGAAGTTGCAGCAAGGTCGGACAGTCCCATTGAAGGAATAAAAGCACTTGAATGCACTGAACATTTAGCATGTTTTAGTGGTTTAGGACAGATCCTGCTTAGTGCATTTCATTGACACGCAAAAAGTGCTTTCCTGCACACATTCACCTTTGGAAGATTTTAACAACAAAGGTGCTTTTTCAGCACTTGTTCCCCATCAGTTCAGCGACTAGCTTGCCCAGGACAGAACTGGTTCAAGCCAGTGGCTGATGCAGATATCTAACGCGATTTGAGATGCCCTGGGCTGCTCCAGCTATCTGCACAGGGCTGGCAGAGACAGAGGAGCCGAGAAGACCTGCAACCTTTAATAAAGCAGCTGGAAATTAAGTAGGCTACTTGACAGCATGTAAAATGACACTAAAGAAGTATGTTTAGGCAACTGAATCCTGAAAGGGTGGGAGTTGAGATGTGGTCAGTTGAGCCAGTGGAGCCCAGTGGGCAGTTCAGCTCGCACCCAAGCTGGCAGTGCCTCGGCTGAGCCCCCTCCCCTCTCCCCAGAGCCACTCCATGGGGCTCAGCGCTGACGAGGTGACTGATGACAAGGGACTGACTCAGCTGCCCACACTGAGGCATCCTGTGCCGTCGGAGGTATCCCATCGTCGGCTTCCACCACAGAAAGGTGCAGGTCCGTGTTGTACCTGCCACGGGGCACGCAGACAGCACCACGCACCTCTGCATGGGCAAGGGAGCTGAGCCCTGCATCTCCAGCAACTCTAACAGAAGCTTAAAGCACATATGTGACACCTCCAAAGAGCTAAATTTAAATGTTGATCTCAAACTAAACGCTGCCCAAATGGAAGTAGCCTTACGGCTGCTTTAACACATGCCCTGTTCGCCCTGGCACCCGACAGCCCTGCAGCCGTGCCCCGGTGCCTCGGCTGCGGGACTCCCTGTGCTGTTGGTGCCGTGCCATGCTGCTGGCTCTGCCGCAGCCAGGATCCCCTCTGCTCCCTGCAGATCTGCGTGTCACCGCGTTCCCTCCGTACCCTGGCAGCACAAACAGCTGGTGCTGGAGGCCAGGCTTGTAGGAGGTGGGGAGCACAGGGATAGAGTGATTACAGGACTGACACCCATCCTGGCAGCCAAAGAATTTCCAAATTCACCAGCAATCCTACAGCTGAATGCTAGAGCTAAATCCAGAAACAGGATATAAGCACCACAGCTGATTATTTCCCCCAAGAATATTTGGTTTTATTCTGTGAGGTTTTTTACCATAAACTATATGAGCTGTCCCGGGAACAGGCGTTTGGGATAAGGTGCTAAGCAAGACCAGCAACCAGGCTACAGGTTCAGGCTCATTTTGGGCTGCATGTCCTCTGGTCTCACTGTCTGGAATTTTTGGTTGTGCTGTGGTCCATCTGTAATAAAAAAATTATCTGCTGGGTCTGCTAGGGTGGTCCAAGTATTTTCCTGGGAGTGAGTTTGACTCTAATCAAGCTAAGGAGGACCAAAAGCCAGTATTTCCTCTTCTACGGTAATTACCCACATCCACAGGCTGTCATGTAAAAGACAGTTACCGGCTCAGGCACCGGGATCCAGAGGAGACAGTCACCCATCAGTGCTGCCTTTGGTTAAGTGCCCAAAAACCTCCCAACTTCTCCTGCAGGTGCCTGCGTCTCCCTTTGGGTCAGGGTTTTATTGAAATAAAAACTGTTGCAGACTCAGAATAGGACTTGGATCAGGAGAATATAAATCTCTATCTCCTCTAGAGTGTATGTCGGTGTAAATCAACACAACACCACCCCTCAATCCACAGCATTCCTGGGATTCAGAAATCACGATGATCCGTCATAAAACCATCGTCCCTGGTCTTGGGCTCGCATAAGCAGGGAGACACCACAGCTCGGGATGAACCCTTAAAAGCACCGTCTGTGCACCTTACAATTAACTTCACCTGCAGGACTGACGATAGCGCNAGGGAGGAGCAGGCACATTTGGGCTTGTTCTAAGTTCCCTGGCCATCTGACTAGGGACCTTAAAAAACAAAGGAATGCATGAGATAAAGTAAATCTTATGGTTGAACTGTTTTCCTTACATTCCAAATCAGGGAGGATGAAGTGAAGAAAGAAGCCACTTTTTAGCCAGCTGAAAACAAAACAAAAAAAGTTTTGTCTGCCACGGTTCAGTGCATCATCACAGTAGAGACAGACATCTAGTAAAAATGAATGAGCAACTCTTAAAAGTTTTCCAAGCTTCTGAGAGACAAAGGAGTTTGTAAATGAATTACTTCAAGACTTTTTTTAGAAAATGAACGGTCGCCCCGAATGCCTAGGAACACTGTATAGCATCTACAACACGTTATATGTGCGGGGTAGAGAGGGAGCCCACGTGCAATCCCAAACAGCTCCATGTGACGACTGCAAGTCTTCTGAAGTCCGAGGGCTTAAACAGGAATGACAGCCTCTCTCCAACAGTGTGGAAGTGGATCTCAGACACACTTTGACATTTCAGCTTGGAAAGGGATGGCTGAAGAGGCGTGTGGCAGGGGTCTGCAGACTCCTGAGCGGCACAGACAAATGCAGAGGGGATGACTATTCAGGGTTTGTCAGGACACCAGAAAGAGGCTGTAACCAATGAAGGTATTGCATAAAAGGTATCAGACAAAAGAGCATTTTTCCCAGAGCCCACAGCCGAATTCACTGCCCCCTGATGTTGCAGAAACAACAGTATAAATGAGTTCAAAAAGCAATCAGAAGAATAAACAGAAGAAAACTCCGCCACGGTCTATTAAGCACAAAGATGTGGGTACAGACCCTGGTTCAGAAAGAAATACCCACCTACCGCCACGCACCGGGACCAGACGCTGAGGGAAGCATTGCTGCGTGTTTCCCACTTAAAATAATCTTGCCCTAAGCGTCCGCTACAGGCTCTGTCTGGCTAAATAAGCTTTTGGACTCATAGAGTACTGATGAATTTCTGTTTTGAGTAAATTTTTCTTTCCCAGGGTATTTCCACCTCAAACAATGCAAAACCGTGTCCAACAGTAAACCCTGGGGGAGGACTGCCAATAAATATAGTCCAGTGTGATTAGAGAGAGAGGTGAGAGAGCGATTTCAGCAAGATTTGGTATCAAAAGGAAGCCGAGGAGCTACCACAGAGGCACAGAGAGAAAGCAGCAAAAATATATTCGAAGCAGCACTATTGGAATGTGTCCCTAATAAAAACTAAGAGTTTCAGAGGAATAGAAAGAGTATTTACTGGCTGAAAGAGACCTCGAGCTGTAAGCAATGATATCAGGCTGTTTATTCTTTTGGAGCTCAGTATTCAGCAGGTTTTAACGGAATGACAAATATAACGGGATTATACCAAAGAAACACCAGCCTGCACAAAGACTGACCAGACAGGCCAAAAATCGTTATGGGTGTTTTCAGAAATCAGACACTGCACTCACCCAGAGTAAAAATAGTTTCCTGCTGTCACCTCCAGAGTTCTCTCACCCCCTCTGTCCCTCCCTTGCCATTTTACAGGACTGACATTATTTGCTGTAACTTTACAGGGACTTCCTTGGAAAGTTACTCCTTTGGGAGACATTACCAAGAGTATACACCAGGGTTCAACACCGGTACAAAAACACCCAAATCTGCCAAATTCTGATTTTATAGCTAAGCTCATATCTGAAAAAAACGTAGAGAAGTGAAGATCTTCTCCTCACCCCACCCATTGGTTCTGGTATCTCAAACCCAGGCTTTGGTTTCCCTTGTCCTCCCCATGAAGACCCCATAACGGGACAACGCTGCTTACCACTGACTGTGTTCCTCGTGTGGAAGACGTTGTAACGGGCGTTATAGTGATCGTACTGGTCACCTTGCTTGCTGCGGGTCGTGAGGAAAGGTTGTTGCGGGGCGATCGAAGGACGGTACCGGTCACAACTTCCTTCTCCGCTGCTATGTTCACTGGCCTGACTGTTATCACAGGACTCGCACCATCAGGGGAAGCACTGGGAGAGCGTTTAAACTGGGAACCTAAGTGGATGTGGATTTTGTTGTCTTCAGTTGTAATAATGTTGGCATTGGCGTTGTACTTGCGGATCGGAGTTGGGACGGTTTGTTTTTCTGGGGTTACTTTGAAGACAGCCCTTCCCATGGTCATGTCTTGCGACTGTGGAGAGACAGATATTTCTGCTGGTGCTGCGGATGTGGATACTGTCATGATCTGAATTGGTGAGGCCGGTCTGTCGGCGAAGGGTGCTCTCGCTCCCTCTGGGGACTTTTCCCTGGAGAACGTTGTTATAGTGACTGGAGACATACAACGATCCGGGCCCATGGGACTTTCACTGCCTTTCCCTTTTTGGGACATAATGTTTGGAGAGGGAATGATGGTTATTCGTGGCTTCTGGTTTCCCAAAGTGGGAATGACAGTGGTACTTGAAAAAAATTCCTCTGAGGTTGGGCTGGTTATCTCCAAAGTAGCTGTGCTGTTCTCGTGGTCTGGTGTCACCCGGATATGAAGAGGTTGACCCTGCTTTGGTGAAAGGACAACCTCTCCAGGATGCACTGGGCTAGCATGGGTTCGAGCTCCTTTATCAGCAGCTGCCTGAGCCCCAGTTTCCCTCTTTCTCATCCACGGTATCCAGGATTTCCTCATTGCAAGTTCATTCGCGGCTGGAGGGTATCTCTCGAGCACTGAAGAACGCTCCATGGGTTTTTTCAGACCTACCTGTCGCAAATTGCTCATGATGTGATTCTCCTCCTGGAAGGATTTCCTTATAAACACTGCTGGAGTTTCTTCTTCTGCTGCTTCACTGCTTACAGCATCTGTTTGCACGCCAGTGGATGTCACGGGAACATCAACCATTCTTCGTCCGTTTATGCTGGGCCTCAGAGCACGGCTGTAACGCTTGGAAAGCTCCAGCTCTCTTGTTAGGTTCAGAACTTCCTGCCCCATGCTCTTGTTTTTATTTTCTTCTTCCATAAACCTTTGCTGAAGAACCGAATAATCGACTTGGAGCTGCGAAAGCTGGTCTTCTTTGTTCATCAGCTCGTGGATTTTTTCCTTAAGAGCCTGAACTTCTGCTTTCAAATCTCTGCTTTTGGCCTCTTCCAGACGAAACCTGTGCCTCAGCTCTGCCTCCTGACTCACTGCTTCTCCTTTTTCTATTGCTTTGGTTTTGGCAATCTGGAGTTTCATCTCCTCCAGCTGTTGAGAAAGGAAGTTAGCTTTATCCTGCTCAGTCCTAAATTTCTGCTCTAGCTGGTCATACTCATCTTCTGTCTTCATCAAATCTCCTTCAACCACTTCCAACTGCTTGAGACGTTTCTTCAGTCTTTCAATTTCAACAGTAAGTTCTTTAATCTTGTTGTCCTCATGACAACCATGCTCTGGTCCTTTCCTGGTTCGACCTCTTGTAATTTCTCTTTCTACTTCCTCCATACCATCAATTCTTTTCTTCAACAGGTCAACTCTACAGCTCAGTTCAGAGGACTTTTCTTCTTCACTTCTCAGTTTGCACATTAACTCATCCCTTTCCTTCGTCAAACTATATACTTTTTCCTCCATTTCGGATTTCAGTTTCAAAAATTTCTTACTTTCTTCTATCAGTTTCTCTGTTACATCCATAACTTTCCCTTGTTCAACTTTAAAATTCTTGTTTAAACTCTCAACCTTTTTTTCCTCTTGTTTTATTTTGTCCATCATATTTTTTCGTTCATCAACCAACATTACAGTAAACGACTTCAGCTTTGTAAGGTCATCTTTTAAACTTATTTCAGCCTTTTCCAACTTGCTTTCTGATGCCTCAAGGTCTTTCACTCGAGTCTTCACCACTTCCAACTCATTTATCAAATCCTTAGTCAAATTCTTTTCTTTCTCCAAGTTTAACTGCAGCTGGGTGCATTCAGACTTACTTTTACTGAAAGCCTCTTCCAGCTTCTCTAGTTCTGACATTCTTTTCTGCAATTTTTCCACTTCAAGTTTCAACTCTTTGCTATGGTGCTCCTCCTCTTGTAGTTTATTTTTCAGCTCCTTACACTGTGATTCGGTTTTTGTGATCTCTTCATCTTTCCCCTCCATTTCCAGCACACGCTTGCGGAGGTTTTCCACTTCTGCCATTAAGCTAGAGTTCCCACATTCCCCTTTCGCTATTTTGTCTCTCAGTTCTTGAAGTTCCTCCTCGGCTTTTTGAAGATTTCTGTTAGTTTCTTCTAGCTCCTCTATTCTGCGAGTCAACCCCACTAGTTTAAGCCTTAGCTGTCTGTTATGTGACTCCTGGTTAGCCAGCTTAGCAGTCATCTCCTCATGCTCCTGAGAAAAGGATGATGTTTTGTGTTCAAGTTCTGCCTCTAACTTCATCAGTTTTTGTCCATCTTCTTTTGTCTTTGCACTAATAATTTTAAGCTTTTCCTCTTCTTCCTTTAGTTTTTGGTTCAAGTCCTGTATTTTCTGGCTTTGTTGACCAAGTTGTTCAATGTGCATTTGTCTCTCATCCACCAGCATGAGTGCAAATGATTTGAGCTTGACTAGTTCTTCTCTTAGTTTATTGAGTCTCTTTGTATGTTCCTTCTCCTTCCGGGCTTGGTAGATCTTCTCCTGCTCAAGAAGTTTCTTCAACCTGAAACAAGTGAGAAGAGATGCATTAAACTAAAATATACATATGTATATTGGTGTATTTCTCCTTTTTCTAAATCACCCTAGTTTTATCATTTTTTTTCACTAATAACCTTGGTGGCCTTTCAAGAAATAACTAGCTACTACAGTTACGTTCCCAAACCAAATATTTTAAATTACAAAAGTTAACTGAAAACTATATAAAATCATCTAGAAATCTGGAAAACTGAGAAATTTTATACATGTATAGATAACAAATACATCAGGTTTTAATTCTTTACATTTGTTTCTCTGTTAGGATGGTATCATCCTGAAAGGACAGGTATATCTACTCACCAGCCCATTTGTACCAAACTTGTTTCAAAGATGGATTCCTCCTTATGTCTTGCCTACACAAAAATGTGTAAAGCAAGATAAAAAATGAAACTAATTGCTATATGCAGGCATACATAAATGGATCAATCCTGGTTATAAATAAACCAGCAGGACAGAGGATTACATTAGCACACAACTGATACCCATCTGGGCATCACAGGCGTAAGAAATTAGCAGGAAGATAAATTTGCCAGCACAGTGACCATGATGATGAAAGGTTTGTTCTCCTAGGCACATTTCCATTTACGAAAGTAGATTTTGTCTAGGGTCACACTAATCAAAGCTTTGGCTACAGCTAACCTCAGCTGGAAAATGCTTCTCTTTACCCAGTCTGTAAAGCTGGATTTTCAGACAATATAAAAGCTCGCTGTAGACAAATTAGGTGTATCCTCGGAAAGATAATAAATACCAAAATTTTCCAGCCTTACACATGCAACACCTCACTGAAGAAATTTCAAGTAATGTAAGTATTTTATATCTGTGATTCATAGTCAGCATACATCACCCTCTGCAGAGGAAGCGCCTGCACGTACCGTAAGCACGGATTTATGACGATGGGACGGACAAAGAGGTGCAGATAACACAGGGACACATCCCTACTGATGTAACAGCCCTACTGTAAAGGCAGCAGTGCGGCTTAGAAAAGACACGGTATACACGCTGAATCTACTGTGAAATGATGTTTTTCAAACCACCGTCAAAGTACCTGCGACTCCCATACACCCTGTAAGAGACGAGTGAAGATTCACACCCACCTGCCTTCCTTCCCCCGTGTCTGAGCCTTTTCAACCCTTTCGTAACTGCAACACGCAGGGACACGACAGCAGCAGATAAATCCACCTGTTCACCAATAACCGGAACATCCACATCTCAGCAAAGACCGACTTCTAGTTTTGTCTGAAATGCCGGACTGCACATGACAGCAGGTGAACCATGTCCTCTTGACTGTCCCAGCAACGAAACACGGCAAAGAGCTCCGGGGCACAACGTTGTGCCAAAAGGATGTCTCCCAAGCCTGCACCTGAACTCTACACTCCCAACACCATCTGTACCAGCCCGGTCCTCCAGCAACTGCTCATGGTTTGCTCCCTGCTCCTCGGAGAGCTGAGCGAACAGGAACGGGAAAGCAACGCTACCAGGAAAGAGAAGGAAGTGAGCAAGCAGAACACAGGATGCAGCAGGTAGGGGAGGAGGAGGCTGAAGAACGCATTTGAAAACAAGAGTCGGATAGGATGTGGGAGGAAGAGAATAGCAGGAACCAGCGGGAGAGAGAAAAACAAACAAACCTTACAGCCAGGCTTGCTGGGTCACAGATCATTCTCAAAAAACCCTCTCTTCGGTTTTGGCAGCTCTTTGGAGAGGACTGAAAAGGCGTGCTGGCGGATGCCTCGTTACGGGTCACGCTGGCATGCCAAAAGGTAAGGAAAGACCTGCCGCCACTCACAGAGCACACACTCCTCACGCCAGAGAGGGAACTTGGTTAGCACACAATATATTCTCTGGCTGCTCTATCACAGTGCTTTATGCAGAAGTTTCTGGCAAAAGCTCTCTCTCGTCTCTCCCAGGGTGTATTTTTAAAGAAATAGCATGCATCCTTCTGCAAAATATTATTTGCCATGACAGAACAATGTGCCCTAACCCGGCGGTGCTCTGAACGACCCATCTCCCAAAGCCATGAACATACACAGGAGAATATGAGATCTTAAAAACAGAGAATGCTTCCAGCCTCCCTTGTCCCACAGGAAAATTCTAGGTGACCCCTATAAATTGAAAAAACAGAAGACAGCATTTTCTTTTTAACAGTCCTGCCACTTGAAAGCCTATCTGGAGATGCTCAGAACACTGCCTATGGTTTTGAATTCCTAGGCTGTTTGTAAAGGGCAGCTCTGACTTTCACCCAGATGGTACATGCCAGCCAGCCTGCTGCGTGCAAAATAATTCACTGGCCCCACCTGTGTCTTCCAGGGAATACTGCTGAGAAAGGCCCCCCACTGAAAAAAAAAAAACAAATACCTGTTAGACTAAGAGAAATGCCAGGGATGAGGCTGAGCAAGAGGAAAATAAAGCACAGTAGCACTACCTCTGCCTTGCTGTCGGTGAGCAGCAGTGGGGAATAACTGGCCTGGCCCCTCTGGGAATGGGGAAGGAAAAGCCCTGTAGCTGCCAGTACAGCCGGGTGACTTTGCTACCGTGTCCATGCTGAACAAGGCAGGGAGCACTGTGCAGCATTTCATCCTCCCTCAGCTTTTATCCCGTGAGACTAGACTGCCTAAGGTCGGACAAGTGAACGTTCCCAGGAGATACCTGGCAATACTTCCCTTTTCCAGGGAAACTGCTTCTAAAACCTGCTTCTGTGAGGGATGGGTGGGGAAGCAGCATCCAGATCTGTGCAGCTGCCACAGTAATAAACAAAATCCACACCTTCTCACTGTTACTTCTAAAATAAAACTGAGTTTAAGCTTGCTCCTGCTTTCCATCTTCTGTACAACCCCCACACCTCAGCTGTTAAACTGGCATTTCAGCAGGACGGCGAGGTGATGGTGTCCCCTCTTGGCCCTTACAACGGATTTATCACCAGGCTTCTCATCCGACTGCCGCTGGCAATGTTTGGCAGGTAACACAGACCCACGTGGGCTCCCGTGCGACACTAAAGCACCTCAGAGACCCACAGCACGCGTGCCTTCAGTCTGTTACCCAGAGCAGCTGCATGCTGGATTGCCAAGGGGTTGGGAGCACCTGCCTTCAGAGTCAAAATAAGCAAAAGGAAAAAGAAAAAAACCCAAAACCCTTCAATAACGAAATGTGGAGCTAGATACAGCCAATCTGCTGAGAAGACACCAGCTTGGTACACCCGGTCCAGCCCCTGTATTTGCTGTCTTGATTTGGGGTTTTTTTTGGAGACAGGGAGAAGTATTTGGATAAAATCGGATCATCTGCATTCATCAACAGGAGCCCCAGGGGCTTGGCATCTGGAGGGCAGCAGGGAAGCAGGCAGATCCACCCCGGTGCCCTGCGGAGAGGGGTACCATCCCTGCTCCTCTGCGGCACTCTGTGCAGCACCCCTTTTCCCCACGGTTACACACACCATGTCAAAACCTGCAGCCCAAGTCACTCCCTGAACACACGTGCTCCTGCTGCCATCAGGGTCCAGCAGCTCCCTCTCCTTGCTCTCTGTCCTCCCCACAGGATGTGAAGCGCAGGCACCCTACAGCTGTCCAGCGTTCAAGACCATCACACCCCCGTTCAGTATATTGGATAAATACAACAGCAAACCCTTAGGTATGGATATCTGCAAACAGTTAACTGCCTCAGTTAAAAACACACACCCAGGACAATGCTGCTGCCTGATGCTGTACCACAAAGGAAGACATCTGACTGGCACAGGGCAGGACACTACAAACGCTACTGCCCCGACCTCGCGTGGTCCCTGCTGCATCTCCCGCATCCCTCCGCAGACCGCAGCGGTAGCTGTTCACAGCCACGCCGGGCACTGTCAGGGCAGCAGGAGGGAGGGCTGTGGGCAGCCGTGCTGGGGATCATCAAGACTGTCAACAACCAACCTCAGCCTGCAGAGTGGGCAGCCACCGGAATGGAGGAAAAGCAACTACGGACCTGGCTTCAACCTTCTTCATGAATGGTGTGCTGGATGCAGCCAGCGAGGAGGGAGGTGGGAGTGGACGGGCAGTAGCCAGGACCTCCTCATACTCCTTCCTTTGGGTCTGGTGCTGAAGCGTTGCGTTGACCAAGGTCTTTCTGCTTCCCCTTCCCTCCTTCAAGCTTCAGACTGATCACCAGAAGTACAACACGATGCTGACAGCTGCTGAACCCTATTCCTCCAGAGATGTGGCTTCATTTCTTCTGTTATGGTTACGTGTCTGTCTTCTGTCCTATCAGTCCTGACTGCCTTGCTCAGGCTGGGGCTCATCGCCCCTTCAAGTCTGGATGGCAATCTTTCCTGAAAGCAAACCCAGCCAACACCATACTCACCCCTGCCGCTCCCGCCCGAGTCGCTCAGTGATATCCACAAACCCACCTCTCCCCTCAAAAAGAACCATTCACTTCAGAATGTTTAAACAGAGCACGCAGAAGTGAAAAGTCCCCAAAACACCTACTGAAAATCATATCAGTGTACGCATCTCCTTTTCCATTTTACTTCCATTAGGATGAGAAAACATCACAACTGCTCACGGGACCTTCTCCACCTGCAGCGTAAAAACGGGCGGCCACCTGGTAAGGCAGGACACGGCAGAGAAGACCTGGAAGGAGATGAGCTGCCCCGGCCGTGTGTGTACATGTGAAGGTTTTGGCACCACATCTCCGCTGCGCTGGCCTGGGTCAGCTCCCGGCTTTGCAAACAGACTGAGCCAAGCTTCCCGAGGTGTCTCCCAATGATTAACGAAGCACTCACACAGACAGGCAGTCTGGAGAGAGGTGGCGAGCTGTTTCCCCTGCTTCCAGGACAGAGGCACCAAGAGGAACAGCAGGTACGAGAGGATGGGAAGTAGTTCTCGAGGACCTTTTAACTGAGTTTGTACACAGCCTGGAGCTCCAGACCTCCTCCGTGCTGCCTGAGCACAAAGCCATCTCAGAGGTACTGCTCCTGTAGTACCTGATTCTCCATTTAAATTCCCAAAAGTTTGTTGCCATGGGTTGTAATGGCTTTTTGTGGATGGCCGGTAAGTGGGGGTCAGGAGAGGTGCGTTAAGGAGGATTCGGTCACTCTAAGGAGGAGCTGGCTGAGGGCAGCTCCCTCGCTGAGGGGCCAACGTTTCACCTACTCACGCAGAAACCCCAAGGAAGAAGCACTGGGACAGCAAATGCCTTCACAAGCTTGTCTTGCCACCCCAACCCTAAAGAGTTTGCTGCTGCACATGCAGAGCCAGAGAGACTGGACAACTTCCTAGCGGCAGCTGGAAAGCTGCTGCCCATCCAGTGCTGTGAGGCTGCTCCCTGGCATCTGGGACAACGAAAACCAGCGAGAGGTGGTTTAACTCAATAAAGGAGTTCCCTCTTCCTTTTTTTCCTCTGTTTAATGTAGAACAGCTGATTTAGAATATTTTTTCTACAGCCACTGGGAAATCCTCCCCATGTCAGGATTATTTCTGAGTGCTTCCGTGTTTGGGGCCAGCCGGAGATATCCAAAGGCTGAGTTCCACCGATTCTGAGCACTTAGAATGTCAGCTCAAATTAGAGCGAGCCAAAAGGTGGTTAGGCTCACTAGGAAGCAAAACAATCAGGCCTGACATTCAAGTTGGGCAATTCAAAATGAAATAACACTTTCAAATCATCAGCTTCAGTCCTTCCCTCATATCCATCTCCACTGAGAGAAGAAAGACCTAAATGTGATCAGAACCCATGGCAAGAATAAAGCACATCTGTGTTACCTTCTCCTGTCTATCCATTAAACTTTAGAGCCAAGAAACAGAGAGAAATGTCTGACGGACCCTACTACAGAACTTTCTGAGATGCTCTTCAGTTTATCACAGGCTCAACTCTGAAAACAAATACAAATTTGTAAAAAAAAAAACCCAACAGTTATCAGTTCTAGTGACTCTAAAGACAGACCTTCACAGCTATCCACTACACAAAGCTGAAGCATAAAAATCTGCCTGTTCTTCACTGCTGAATTAACTTTTAGAAGTGGTTGTATCAAATTATATCAAAAGCATATTAATAATCTTGATACTTCAAAACTACATGACAGTTTCCAAATGATACTGTAGAAAACATTTTATTCACTTAGGAGGACACACTGTTTGTCTTCTACAACAATTTTTCCTCTTTTGGTTTCTAACACTGATTTTGTAAAAATTATAATCTAGTTTGCTAAAATCGATCGTTTGTGTTGAAACTTCAACAGAACACAGTGACTAAAGGCAGTAACTTAGAATAAAACCACAAGATTCAGTGTCCCCTACCTTTCCAGCACCTTGTTCACAGAAGAAAAGCACCGACGGTCTTTAAGAACAAAGCATGCCCACAACCTGCTCAGCTGAGCAGCATTACCCCCGGACAGGCACTTTTTCCCAGCCCCCCAATTAAGACATCCACATAAATTTCGCAGGTCGGAGGAGGGGAAGGAAGATGAGCAGAAAGCATGCAAACAGCATCCGAGAGCAAAGGAAGCCGCAGCGCTCAGCCGAGAGATGAGATTTCCCAAACCTGTCTCCAAGCTGCGGTTATCCTGCCCTGGCCCCTCCAAGCGCTGCCCGGCCGGGGAGGCGCCGCAGCCCAGCCCCAGCCCGGGGCAGCTCCGGACCCAGCGCCGAGCCGAGCCCTAGCCGCGGCGGCGGGGCTGCCCGGGGTCACCCCCCGCCCGCAGACCCCGCTCCAGCCTCCCGCCCAGCGCGTTCCGTTAACCCGCCCAGCGCGCACCGACAGCAACAACCAGCACTGCTCACCCTGAAAATAAAATCTGTAAAAATCTGAATTACCTTACCTTAGAATTAGACTTTTTTATTTTAAAGCCACCAAAAAATTAAGACGGAAAATCTCTCAGCGCGCCTCGCCCCGCGCCGGCCCAGCCCCTCCGCCGGGGGAAGCCGCCCCCCGCCCCCCCCCGCCGCNGCAGCGCTTCCTCTGGGCGCCCCTTCCCCGGAGTTCATCATTGACAGCCCCCCCGGGTGTACAGTTTATAGGTGAGCGATTAGGAAAGAAGAATTTGACGGCAGGGGAGCCCTGCGAATGGCTTTCGCTTCACTGAACCAGGATGGGAAAAGCACTGCTTCCCAGTCCGAGCTGCCAGCTCATTCCCCCGCCTCAAGAACAAGTTCCTGGAGCTTTTCTCTTGTGCTGCTGGTGTTTGAAGTGACAGTACTGCGGTTAGGAAGCACTGGCGGATCTTAAAATCAGTTGATAAAGGCGTGAATACATGAAGAAAGTCACCCGTGGATTTAATATACATGAATACTGGGGTTTGGAAATTCGTGGCTAACCGAGAGTCTGCATGAGGTGTGAAAGCACCATTCTGCTCGCTCCTTGCATTGAAAAGAGTCCTACATCAGCCCTTTTGTTCTCAAACCAACATGAAAGAATCTGGGGATTCCTTCTATTTGCCTAATGATTCCCTAGACTGCTCACAGTCATCTTTTCAAGGGAAACTAGAAAACACCCTTCCCCTTCCCTTTCCTCCCCTCCTTCCCCTTTTCCTTCCTCTTTCCCTTCCCCTTTCTGTTCACTTTCTGCTTTTTCTAAGAAGCCTGTAATATCGAAAAATACTGATAATGTGAAATATTATCCACAAAAATGGACCGGTGCATGTGTTAACATTTTTGAGAAACTAATTCCAGGACAGTTCATTGTTTTTCCTTAGGAACCTTGCCTCGTTCAGTACACAGGCTGCACAGGGCTCATTGGAAAAGCAGGTGCCTGATGACTGATTTTGTGCCTGTTTATCACACCCTCTTCAGGCTCTGCTGAGAACAGAATTGCTCGTTTCTGGGTGGGAAATAGCAGCCCAAGAGGACGGGGGTCTAGGTTGGACGGCGGCTCTGGGGTAGGTAGGATGTGGATCTCAGTGCTGGAGGGGGAGCGCTGGGCGTGCTCAGATCACAGCCCCATTTCCCTCCAGCCCAGCACTGGGTGCTCCAGACCCCTGTACGTCAGAGCCCAGATCTCCAACAAGCCCCCAAAACGAAAATCAGGCTTAAAGTGAAAAATGTTCACTACCCATGTAAATCAGCTTCACATGACTTAACATAGGACATCCATCAACAGGTGTAGTCACATTTTCCAAGGAAATATGTACCAGCCTTAATCATTTTCTCCCTTTTTATATTCCTCTACCTCATTTACTAAATACTTTCCAAAAGATGAAGTTGGGGTCCTGCAGAGAAATCGCTCCATCCTATGTGCAAAACTGATGCATCCCAATACGATTCTGTTTTTCTAGTGTCAGAGGAGAGGTTTCTGTACAAAGTTAGTGTTTGATTATGCAATTACAAATGATCGTGTGCATCAAGCAGACAAACGTTCTGCTCCCTCTACTTGCTGTGTCCTTTGCAATCCTAACAGCCGCTCTGGTAGAGCTACATGTTCTTTAAAAAGAGGAAATTGCGCGCACAATGGCAAGCACTAAAATAAATATTATGTGGCATTATACTGGCACTTAGGGGGACCTTCAGAAGAGTTGAGATACTTCAGATTGCCTGCATAAAATTCTGCACTCCTGAGTTAACAAAATAATTTATAGCAACAGCAGGTTGTCAGCCCTGAGGCAGTTTGATACCAGAAGGGCACAGAGCACTTTGCAAGCAAGATTCAAAACTATCTGCTGACAGAGAGCTTTGACTGTGACGAGCAGCTGAGAGCAAGGCTCTGCCCGGCTGGCTCTGACGGAGGAGATCTGGTCCCAGTCCCCATCCCGGCTGGCTCTTGGCTCTGAGCTCAAGGCACAGCTCATCCCTGTCCAGCTGCACCAACCGTCCAGTCCCAGGGTCCTCACTTGGGCACTCCGCTTCTAACCTCTGCCTCTCCCGGATCCGCAACACTCCTAAGATGTCCTCTCCTGCCTGCTCTGGCTCTCCTCTGGTCCGTGGTGCCGTGCTTGGACCAGGCTGGAACAAGGGGCACATCTTCCCTCATCTGTGTTTCCATGGTGTCTCAGCTCAGAGCTGAAATTTCAGGGACATTAAGAGGATCCTAACATTTACATTAGGAAAGCAGCTGTGGGTCTATTGCAGCCAGCTTTGTACAGATGTGACGTGAAGAAGGGAGGGGGCACGGGGGCCCAGGACAGAAAGGATCCCACGTTCCGCGAAGCCTCACCCCTCACAGCAGCTGTCCACCAGACTCCTGCCCACACCACAGACTTCAAGGCGTTACTTCTACTCATCACAAATTTGGCAGAAACAAAACCATCAGCGAGAACAATAATGTGCCATGAGAAGACTAGAGGGTGACCGAAGCCGTTGCTAGTGTCCCTGCCTGGCAAGGAACATGTTAAAAGCAATGCCATGGAGCCTGCCCCGGTCTAAGCCACCACCCCAGTGCAAGCAGAGTGGCAGGGAAATAACGCGGTGTCCTCTGGAGGGTGCTGCATCAGAAAACCACAGAACGGTTGAGGTCAGAAAGGACCTCGGAGATGTCCAGTCCAACCCCTCACAGGTCCAGCTGGAGCAGGTTGCCCAGGGCTTGCTCTACCCAAGCCCTAGACAACTCCAAGGATGGAGGCACCACAACCTCTCCGGGCAACCTGTTCCAGGGCTTGATCAACTCCATGTTGAAAAAAACCCAGATGAGGTCAGATCCCTAAGAGAAGGCGACATACACCACATACGCTGCCTCGCGGTTGTCACCAGCGGCACCTGTGGCCACCAGCGATCCCCAGAGGGGATGTACGCCAGGCTGCCAGTTCCCCCGGCTGACTCTGCCGCTCAGAAGGAGAAGCCCAGGGAAGGTGACGCAGAGTCGCTCCCGTCACCTGGATGTGACCCGGCAGAGGACTGGATGCCAGACCTGCTGGAGGAAGTGTGGAGCACTGTCAGCCTACGCGCCCCGCCCCAGCTGGGACAGGTCTGTGCCGCCACCGGGCTCCATCACTGAAGTGTTCTCTGTCCCCAGCACCTGCCACTGCGGCAGCACCAAAGCTAACGAGGACATCACCGAGGGTGTCAAAGCCAAGGTCAAACAGACCGTTAACCTTTACTACTTTTCCTGCACAGAAATCAAATTACGTGTACGTATAAAATGTTTGTTGTTATTTCTCGGATGCTGCTATTTCTCACTAATACCTTGGCTTTTAAGTCACATCCAAGACTGGGGAAATCTAACCCCCCAGAATTTCACTAATGTTTTTGTTTATGCTTTCAGTGGGATGAGGTAGCCCAAGAAATGCATTCCTGAGTAGAGCAGCACTCCCAACGTTGAAATAAGCAAAACACCAAGAAACAAAAGCAGGGGAGGGAACAGACAGGAGTCCCAAATCCCAGCTCACCTCTCAAAGTCAGGAATTGTGCTGTGCTTCTGGCACAGCTGTCTGCTGTCCAGGAGGGTAACTGGGGAGCAGAAGGTGGAACTGGTTTAACTATTTAATGATGTGCTAATAGACCACACGTTTCTTTGAGATGTTACTCTCTTTAAAAACTCACAGAAAAAAATTCTGCACAGCAAGGGGTTCCTCCTGTGGATCTCGGAGACTTGTAACAACCAATTGCCTGATGATAAAATTCTCTGCAAACAGGGCTCTGTAGCCTTCCCAGCAGACTGCCCTGCTCTCTGTCGGCTCTTTATCTCCAGAGCAGAAACACGTGTAAGGCTTACAGCAAAGGCAGGACTTGCAACTCCCTCCAAGTTCTCGAACATGTTATGAAAAGCCCAAATATTTCTGTTTGTGAAAAACAAATCTTTTCCTGAAATTGTGTTTACTTACAGACATGACAAAGTACACAGTGAGGCTTGCCAGAATTTTTTTCTTCATAAAACCTCCAAAGCAGTGAAAATCTTACATCATTATTTCTGGAGGGTTTTTTTTGCTTTTTTTGCTAAGTCAAACCCAACTGGGTAAGTCAGACCTGTCCTCCCCTTGGCCAGCTGCCTCCTCTGAGGGTAACAGGTATCAATGAGTCCGGTGGCATCCCAATGGAGCACAACTTTGAATCCCGAGGGAGGGAAGAGGCTGGTTTGAATTTGCTGCTGAAGACGCAGCGAACAAGGTGATCCGCTGGGCCTCTGGAGCACAAATAAATGATGCAGACAAATATAATAAATTGTTGAAACATGACTTTGTAGGAACAGCCTGGGAAAAAGCCTTCACGTTGGCCTCTGCTGTTGTATCTCAGGCAATACATTTTATCTGGCACCCGTCACGCACACTGCAAACTTTCCCCGGTGAGCTGCACTGACGACTGGCTCTGGGCACCTTCCTTCTTATTTAAAGCAGGTTGTTCCAGGCAGCTGTTGAAGAAGCTCTGCACACACACACACATTCACATGCTGGCTTCTTTATGACTCCCCAGATCTTTCTCAATAAGTCATGCTGCCTAGATGTAAAATTCTTTTTCTCTTTGCAGCATGAGAATTGCCCTGTGTTAGGATCTGCTGCCTTTTATGGAAGCATGAATCAAAAGTTTAACAAAAGCATTTTTGGCTTTGTTTTCCTTTTCCACTTTTTTTTCCTTTTTCCCTTCTGCTTTTCTACTTTTTTAACACTTGTGTGCATCCTTTAGCTATCTGGGAAAGCTCAGCATCCTCAGTATCACACACCTGACTTGGATAGTTTAATAAATAAATACAACAAAATTAGTGGAAATCATGGATTAATACAGAAACACCAACACAAATTTATATCACAGATTTCTTTTCTCCATGAGGACCAAAGCCTGCATTGGTGGGACTCCCTTAGTTAAAGGGGATTAGAGCTGGAGAAGGACCTGCCTGCACAGCTGGTTGTGCCAGGCCAAGGGCACTGCTCTGTAGCACGGTCTGATCATTATTCTGAGAATAAGCACCAACAGTGTCACAGAAGCAGGCTGTGACTCTTCGACCAAAGCATCTCTGGAGCACACGGAGACGTGCTGCATGGCAGGATTGTAAAATCATGGAGTTGCTTAGGTTGAAAAAGACCTGGGCAGCCTGTTCTCTCACTGGAAACTGAAAGTCAAGGCAGAATTTCTTCTTTCCCTAAAGCGGATCAGGTTCTGGGAGGTCCCAGTGCCTGTGCTGTACTGCATCAAGCAGCATCCTCAATGTGAGTTAAAATGGGCAGGAGAGCAACAGCAGGCACTGAGGAATCGCTGCTTTGTTTCAGGATCAAGCAACCCACGTGATGGCGTTTGGAGTCACCGTGATAGGGTCTCCAACACGGGGGAAGTGTTTAAAAAAAAACAGTGAAGAGCTTTAAAATCTGGTTTGGGGATGTAGCATCATTCATACAAGCGCACACACTGGGCTAGGCGAGTGTGGGAGAGTTCACACAGCTGCACACAGCAATGCAGCGGGGCAGCAAGAGCCGGCTCAAGTGGAGTCGGGATAAATCTCATCTCCCTCAATACCAAGTCTCGGGTTTTCTTAGGAATGCAGGCTGTGTGTGCACTGCTTTATGGTGTATCTGGCCACCTCAGTCATGGCTCAACGTAAGGATTAAACAATACGCACCTACAAACGGGGAGAAAAGTACATCATCTCGTAAAGATGCTTTCTTGATTTTTAACCATGACTTCCTCTGAGCACCATGTTCAGCACATAATGACTCCTCAGTACAATTTTCAAATGCTGTAAGGGAGCAGTCAGCTGCTGCTTCCATGAGCTGAAGAGACACTGATGGATTTTAATCACATCAGCACGGAGTGATCCTGGCTGTCCCACCGCATCCTAGTATGCCACGTCCCAGCTGTCAGTCTGAAAGGCTGTGAAGGTGTTTCTGTTAACATTCGTTCCAGGACCCTCAGCTCTTGCCCTGAACAGAAAAGCAGCACACGTCTGCCCACCCCATCCCATCTTTGCTCGTGCTTTGTGCCCATGTTCTGCAGGTGCAGCACTAATGGACCCTTCCTGCTGCCAAAAAAACCTCCAGACTCTCCTGAGGTCTGAGCCTGTGACTTTCATCTCCTACTTGTAGTTGGCTAGAGCAGGATCCCTAAAAGACTTCCTTAGATTTCTGGAATGCAGTTAATGAAGAGTTTAAAGAGGGAAAGACAAACAAAACCCAAAACAACACACACATAATATAGCAATAAATTATCATTGTCATAAACAGAAACGCATATAGAAGTTATACACAAATATAATCATACAGAAAACAGGTATTGTTGTAAGTTATTTTGCTGGAGAGCAAACTCTTATCCAGGAGCTACAAATCCATTCAAGAAACTGCTGCAAGCAATGCATTTACATGTGTGTACATACACTCCTACAGGTACACACACACGATTTTAACAGAGTTCCTGCCCTGATTCTCATCAATCTACAAAAGCTCTGCTGACTCCAAAGGAATTGCTCCAGTGCCAGCTTTCTCTTCACCAAATCCAGCATCAGGTTGGTGGTTTTAAGGATTAGTTATTTCCCAAGACACGATGACGCTGGATGCAGAGGGCTGTGCATGCTAATGATGGACACAAAGCAATCGCACCGACAGCAAGCTGGCCCCACGGCTCGTGGTTTGCAGACAAACCAGGACCCACTCCTCTCCACCGCAGCACCCGCAAGGTGTGAGCTGTGCACCAGCCGCGGGGGCAATGCTCTGGCCTCTGCACCAGCACCACCATCACCCGCCTGGCACCAGTACCGGCACTGCCCTTGGCACCAGTACCCTGCTGCCTTTGGAAACCTCAGCCAGTGATCTGCAAAGTGAAGAAACGTTGAAAGCTGTGCATCTTCTTAAAACAAGTCATCTAGGAAAAGCCTGACATTTCACTGATGAAAGGGAATATGTCTATCCCTTCCCAGTTCCTCTGAAAATAAACATTTTAAACGGAACTGTAGGGGAACTTTCATCCTGTGATATATACTTGTCTTCAAGAGATAGTTTTTCACCTGTGACATAACTGCTATCATCAGAGAGGCAGTGCTGTCACTCTGCCGCAATTAAGCCTCATTTTCTGCTTATTTCTTTGTCTTTTCTCATTCGGCCATCACACAGTCAGCTACGTTACTATTAATCATTCCCTAATATAAGCAACTGGAAAACCGAGCTGTGTGAGTAATTGATTTTTCAGTTCCAGCGCTGAACCAAAATTGCAATAAGTAATTGTCAAAGAAAAATACCCCACTTTATTTTTCTCTCTCATTGAAGTGGAAAAAAAGTTTCACGGGGATTTCAGTGAAACGTTTGTTCGTCTGGAGTAAGTAATTTCATTTCCATCTTTGTCGTTTGGAGAAAAGCAGCAGATATATCGAGAGGACCCTACCTCGGCACCGTTCACCAAGCCGACAATGGAAGAATCAATCCTCACTTTTTGGAAGATGGAGGGACCAGGCTCAGTGAATTCCTGTGTCTGGGGGAATCTGAATATCCTGACACTGACCTACAAGAAGATTTTCACCTCTTTGGTGAAAAGAACTCAAAAAGTATGAAAGTTGCTTGTAAAAAGGGAACAATTTTAACTGGGAAGAGTGGGAAAAGACACCTCAGGAGAGCGGCATGATCACAAGGTTATTCGGTATGGATTTTGACTAGCTGGTCTTGTGAATTAAGCCACCAGCCTCTGATGATGTTTATAATAATTATACACCCAGAATAGCATTTTTAAATTGTTTTTTTAAATTAGTCTAAACACTAACTATGGCAGCACGGTACTCGAATCACTGCCATTTGGCAGGGATGCACTGAATTGTACATTTGGTATTCTGACTTTCTTCCCTCTCACATTTGCACAAGTTTTGGCAAATTTCACAAGAATTGTTCGGGTTTTTGCACCCCCTGGGTTTTTTCTTCTGCGACATATAAGACTTTAAAAGAAATGAAAACTGAAATGTTGCAAACATAGAAGTCATTGCTGGTGTTCTCCATGGGTGGTGGAGTCAGAATAAACCCCCAGCCCAGGTGACACCTTGAGGTTCTTCACACAACTTAGTGGAAGTTATCTGAACAGGTCGTGAATATTTGTGGGGCATTAATCAAAACAGTCGCAAAGTAAGTTGCATACTGCGGGTCTGGACACCTCCGCACAGGTAAATGTCCATTTGAACATAAAGCAAATATGGAACATGTTCAAGCTTGAGGGGCTATTAGCATCTATTTATACTCGTAAATACGTGGTATCTATCTAAAGCTTTTTAGAAATTCAGTGAAACCTGGCACTTCCACTGGAACCTGTTTCTAATCTTTCTGAAGCAATTTTTCCAACATGACCCTGACTCCGATCTTGTTTTCTTTGCCTAAAAAAATGACAACTTAGAAAGATGGCCTCAGCAGAGCTGTGAACTGGTATTTATTTCAGTACTATAATAACTCTGAAACAGGCCAAAGGCCCTGTAAATGTTAAAATTGTTACCCATTGCACCCCGGACAGAGCTGGGGTTCGTGAGCAGATTTTGAATGAAGTCATTTGTTCCCCCCATCTGACCCTGGGAGCATTTGAATTGATTATTTTAGCAAGGAAACTTGCTGGGAATAACAAGCTACATCTAGTTTTGTAGAATAATTCTCTCTCAAGGGCTATGAAGCTGATGCCTACTTAGAAATAATTTTGGAAGAATAGCTGAAACAACACATGATGCCATTTCACATCATCCTAGAAGCAGCTGAAAGACTGGACAGCTTTGAGGGCTATCCAAGTGTGAAGAGATGGGTTTGGACTGGTCCCAGCTCACGGCTGGCCTCACATTGTGTCAGACCTGCAATACCTTCATATTGCTTCTCCGTGGTCCGACGTGGCTGCTTGTTCTCCCGTTTTTAAATTACCTTTGAGCCATTTTGTTAGAGCTTGGGACCAGATTCATTAATTAAAACATAAACAGCTGGAGCTGTGGAACAGGACCTGCAAAACGCGTGGCTTCCAGGCTCACTGACCTGTGCAGGAGTGGGGTTTGTCATTGCCAGGCTTCTCTTTTATTTCTTTTAATACAGAATCTGTGATCTGTGATCCTGCAAATGCGTTACACTGACAGAAAAACCCCCAGAGTTTCCAAACCCTACAGCATGTCAGCCTGACAGCAGAGCCTGAGATCTGCACCGCTGCCCTTGTCTTTATAAGACTGAAAGTTGAGAGACGCGGCCACTGAGAAGTCGACAGAGAGCGTCTCGGGGCTCTGCCGCAGCCAGCAACGTGCGGTGGGATGAGTAACTCCTGCAGGCAGCGGTCAGCTCCCACAGTCCCATCAGGCCAGCCTCTCCTTTTTTTGGGTCACGGTTTGGAAACCAGGACTCCGAAACCATCACCATACGAGAAACAAGTCAGAGGACAAATATGGCTAAGGACTCTCGGAGCAAAAAAAATAGCAAAAAATTTTCTGTAAAGTAACTCAATTTCCAGGCTTTAAAGGAGTCACCAAGAGATTAAAAAATTACGGGTTGACGTCTGCTGTGTGTTTGCACCACACACTTCACCACAGCATCTCAGGATGGAGCTATTCTCACCCCAGAATTTGGCCTTAAACTGGTAAATCACCGAGATTTATTATCCCTGAACACTTCATCCTTTTGGCTTGATTGCTCTCTAAATAAGTAATTGACTGAGGGGTACTCTGCCCCACTCTCCTCCTGCCAGCTTCTTTATTTTACAATCTCCACAAAAATCAAGAAAAAACGCAATCTGGAGAGGTAGCGTGCACAGGATCTCCAAGCTGTGCCACGTTCCAGCCTTTACACTTGCTCAGGTCCGTGAAATAAAGGGAAACAAAACCGTAAACGCTTCCCAGGGAAAGGCTTGGTGCTGCTGTCCCATGGGAAAAGGGAGAAAAGGGGAAAAAAAAAAAAAGATTTTAAAAACTTGGTAACATCACCGCTCCCATTTTTGTTTCAAGACGGCTGTGTGCTTTCCTGCTCGCATATCAATTTCCTTTGCAGGTGATGCGGGCCCAGAATGACATCACCAGCGGAGCAGCCAAGAGCATCGCGGTGCCAGGATGACGGCAGCCCAGAGGAATGCATCATCACAGACCACCCAGGGACGGCCGGGGCATTCCTTGCTGGGGTGCTCCGGTAGGGGAGGCAGAGGGAAGACAGTTTTACTCGAAGACTGAAAGAAAACTGTGTGGAGGAAGGATCTGGGGTCACAGTCCTGCTGCCTCCTCTAAGCAGATCTAATTATGGCCGTGCACTTCGAAAAGAGGGTTTAACTGAAAGCAGATCCCGCAGGGCACTGCTTAGGAAGCACAGGCTGAATCCTTGGCTTTGGAAACGCCCCAGTGCACGGGGAACACGGTCACTGAGGTTGGACAGAATCATTTGAAGCTGCAGCAAGGAAAGCAAGAGCCAATGTAAACCCCTCATCATTTCAGTAAAGCCTTACAATAAAACGTGACTGAACACAGTGTCGGTGCTTTCGTACAGACAACACTCACCCTGGGTGCTTAGCGTGTATTTACCGTGCCACGCGGTGGGGTAACAGGGTCTCGGCCGTCTCAGGGGTCCTGCTGCAACTTATCAAGCTGCTCACAAGGCAGTTGCACCGATCTCCCTGGACGAGCTCCAGCAAAGCCTTTCTGCCACATCACACCCTCTGTTCGACAAACCATGTCCCCTGCATATGACAGAAACTCCCTCCTCTCCCCATTTTTGAAGGCTTTCGGGTTATTTCTGCCGTCCATCCTGCAGGACCAGCTCAGTGGTCCTCACCACAAACCGGTTTCTGAACCATTACAACCAGTGGGAGCTTTCCAGTGCTTCCAATAGCAGCAAAATGTGCTGTCAACCCACTGGATTAAAACAAGAGCACAAGACCAATTGTTCAGAGATTAGCACCTCTAAAAATGCCAGGATTTTAAACCTCATCTCTTGGGTTGATCAAGAGGTCAAAGCAGTGCTGAGGTTACACCAGAAGAAAAAGCCCTGCTGGTCAAACAAAAAAGTTCACCAGAGGCACTGGTGACCAAGGCCAGCAAATTTGGTTGCTCTTGAAGATCTGCTTTCAACAGAAGTTCAAATTCTCCTTTCCTTATTGCTGTCTTTCCCAAAACTTGTAGAAAAACTGAAACTTAAAAGACACAAAAGAGCAGGAAGTGTTTGAGCAGATACCCAGAGAGATGGGACTTGATATCTCCGCAGTAGGAATGTGGGACAGAAAGCTTGTTAAACCAGTCATTGGAGGAAGTCAGGTCAACACAGGTCATAATCTTAGGCTAGTTAGTGGCCTTCACGAGTAGAGCTGGAATAATAAGTCAACAATTGTCAAATTAAAGTGAATATAATGTAAATGGTATTTTACTACCACTTTTACTCTTGTGGCATTTTAGTTGCTTGCATGCCCACACATACACGGATATTTAGTATGGAGAAAAAACGGCATCTATGAGAATCAGATGTGAAATTGCTCCTTACTCAGAAATACAACATATTTTTTTATTATTTTCAGCTAAGAGAATCAAACTGCTAAGATGCAGAAGCATTTTTGTCCTTTAAAGTTTGCCAATCAACCCAGGAAAATGGAGAGACAGCAAGCCAGCAGCTATGAAACCAGGAAATGTGGTCACTGGCCCATGTGCCACCTACGCAAAGCTGGCGCTGAGCTGAGCTCAGGAAATGCACAAAACAATTTAGCTCCTGGCTTTTTGCAAATGTCTGCCACCAGACTGTGGTTTCCTCAAAAGCATTTCTTCTTTGAACTTGCCTTAAGTATTTTTTTTCTCAGAGCCTGTTTTTTTTTAAAAAAAACAAAACTTTGTGGATTGGTTTCAAGCCATTTGGTATGAGCATGAAAATTTCATACTGAAAAACTGAGGCTGTCACCCAGTGCTCATTCCTCACCTAAAGTAGGTGCTCTTTTCTTAGGACAAACTACTCCCACGAGGAGGACAAACACTTGGAGAAAAAAAAACCTGGAGTGTCTGAGGCTGTGAGACAAACTCTGCAGATAGCCCATCACAAGCCGGGCAAGTTTTATAAAACATGAATGTATCTTCTTCCAGGGGAACGCAGCTCTTGCCTGAAGCACACACCTTCAAAAATATGAAAGATGTGGATGGTTTGTGACTTTGCAAGCCCGAATGCGAAGGGCACGGCAAAGTCCCTACCACCTGTGTGCCAGGATCCTAGCGGGTGTGCTGGTTTCCTTACCCTGTCCTCCTGCAGGGACAATCAGTGCCCCATCCATCACAACGTGCAGCTCTCAGCTGGGCACGCCAGCCCCAGACTCAGACAACACAACAAACATCTGATCGAAAGCTGCCAGGAGGCAAACCCAGCACAGGCATGAGCAATTCCAAACAAATCCCTTTCTCAATACATGTGACAGGAGCATCCAATGGACTTCCTCCAGCTCTAGACCTGCACAGTGAGTGGACTGACATTTACAAATGGTTTACACATGAGTTCGGTGTCATCCAGACACAGAACAGACCAGGAGCACGGCACTGCTGAACCAACAGGCGCTGGGACAGCGGGGATGCTCTTTGCACCATCTCAGGTACTCACCTCTCCCGCTCCTGTTCCAAGAGGTTGGTAAAGTCATCGCTCTTGTTCATGTAATCTGTATGTTTATGTTTCTCGTTTTCTAGCTCATAAACGGTGCGGCGATGGCACTTCTCTGCCAACAGGAGCTGTTCCAGCATGCGCCGATACGTCTCTCTCTGCTTTTCTTCAAGTCTGTCCAGCTGGGTGGAAGGAAAGGGGAACAGACTGCTTTAAAGGTCTCCTGGCGTACTTCATCTGGATTGTTGTACAACAGTGCTGTGTTTGGTAAATGTGAGTCCCACAGTTTCATGTCTTGGGCTTTACATAAAGCAGTGACTGGAAATAAAGGTAACTGTCCCGTAAACGTAAGGATTCCTCAGGACAACGTGTTTGCAGTAAACCTTTCAATGGTCCTCAGGTACACAAAGGACAGCATTTGGCTTAGTTTTAGAGTGACAAACACTCATCTTCAACACACCTGTAGGACTGCTGAGATAAAAAGTCTCAACTATTTTGATTCCGCATAGATTCAGTTTTACATTGCCAAATACAATTCATCACAAGCCTTAGGGTTTTCCCCTCAGCCTGTTTTTTGACAGAAATTTCTCTCTTTCTTTATTAGAATCATAGAATCACAGAATGGTTTGGGTTGGAAAGGACCTTAAAGATCATCCAGTTCCAACCCCCCTGCCATGGGCAGGGACACCCTCCACCAGCCCAGGTTGCTCAAAGCCTCATCCAGCCTGGCCTTGAACCCCTCCAGGGATGGGGCATCCACAGCTTCTCTGGGCAACACTTTATCTTTCTTGTCTTCTTTTTTTTTTCTTTTTTAATTAACTAAATATGCCAATTATTATTGAAAGAAACACTAAGGCCAGGGAGTCTAAGAAGTCACCAAGGCACACTGTAGCCACCACGGCTGTTCACGCTGCTCCTTCTGCTGTTCCTTGGGAGCAGAGGACAGGCTCCATCCTCCTCCCCAGGGAAGCACCCACAGCCCTGGTGCCTCTCTGCGTGCGTGCCCCTGGCATGGCAGAGCCTGCTGTGCCACCCCCAGCCCCTGCCCCACGGGAACCGCACCTACCGCAGCCCCCGCTGCACCGGGGTGCCTCAGGAAACGGTGAGAAATATGAGAGCAGCAGGAGCAAGGTGATCTGCTCTCCCAAAGCTGACTGTGGCAGTCGAAGTAAAAGTTCTTTTGCACTTATGAAATATTTTCACCATCCTGTTTTAGCTCCAACGTAACTCCTGTGGACCTCCACATGACAAAAGTTTTACGCTGAGCTCCCTGTCGAATTACTGCCTTCTTTAGGCAAAAGCCCTGCTAGGCTCTTTTAATCTTGTTTGACGCTATTTCATGCATGCTTCCGAAAGCTAACGTTTGCTTTCCTTATTTACCATCATCCCAAAAATTCCAGAAGATGCCTCAATGCAAATGCACAGTACAAACATATGCCGTGGTAGGCACAATTCCTGGTGAAAAATTAACAGTTCTGGACAGGCACTGCAGTACATTATACTGCACACTGTTGCATGCTCTTTCTCCATACCCCGCACTGTTATGAAGCTATTAACATAAGCACTGGCTGCTTATTTTGGCGTTCATGCTGGCCTCAGATATTCCCAGGTCTATTCTACATTCAAAGGTTTTGAAGCAAGAGATCAAGTCCTAGGGGTGTCCTTTCGGGGCTGAACTGACTTTGCAGTCCTGGAGCTTAAGTGACGTAAAAAGATTATGGATTTATGATTCCATAAATATGGTCAAAGTCAATCTCTGAAGGTCTTCTTTTCCTAACCACCCACATGACAGCACTCTGGGATGCCAAGGAAGTCAGGGAGTGTTACCAGCGCTGTGAGCAGCAGAGGCTGGAGCCTAGAACTGAAGGGAGTTTAAAGAACAGACATATGACACCCAAACATTTTGTTCTTGCTTAGAAGCACTAGCCTTAAGAAGCATACAAGCTCTTTATTGTTCGTGTTCAAACCCATTGATTTTGCTTCCAATTTATCCTGTGGCTGGGTGAACAAGAACATTCAATTTTTCTTCCATTTCCTGCCATTGGTCCAAGCACTGCACTATCCTCTTGCATGCTTTGCACACATGCAAAGTCTGCGGAGTCTTACTTCTGACTATGATCCCCCTGCACAGATGCAATGATGTAAATCGAGAAATTATTACCTCTGAAATCGGTTTCTCATAGACGTCTTCCCCTATAGACTTCTCTTGGGCGAGGATGGCATCCCTGTGCAGCACTCGGAGGATGTTTTGTGGAGCTGCAGACCCATAATGAGCTTCCAAAACTTCAGGTTTGGTTTTCTCTGTCTTCAGCATGTGGATCACATCCTCCCTTGCCTGTAACATTGCAAACCAGTACCAGTAAGCCAGCCTATTAACCAACAGGGAAAACAGGGAAAATACGGACATTTCATATGTATGGGCTGCATACACAAAAACGAAATAAATTAGAAGAATGCCGGGCTGCCAATTCAAATATAAAAACCTGGGTAGATAGCAGAGTAAATGTGATATGCACAATCCAAATGCAGTTCTTGTAGGCATTAGTTATTCTATTCCTGCCTGTCATCACGTTTGAATGCTGTGGATTTTTATCTGGGTTGCAACTATCACCAGGGAACATCATCACTCTTCATATCCTTCATCTCGTCCACCGCCTATCCTGTTCCCTGGAGGGGGAAAAGGGATGAGCACAGCAAGCAGTGCAAGCGGGCTGAATATTTCCCAGACAGCCCCAAATCAAGCATTTCCTCATCATTCCCTACCTGACCTTGGGACTAAACGTGGCCGAGGGGAGCGTGGGTCCCAGCTCCTGCCCCCTCCCCTGCGTGGGACCCCCAGTCTCAGGCAGCATGAGCAGGCACCTGGGCATGATGATGGCTCCGCAAGGCCACCTGGCTCTGGGTAAGGGCCACCTGAGGGCTGGGCTGCAGACAAACACGTAATCCCAAGCTCTGTTTCTAATCACGCTCGCCAACATCTGTTCGGCCATCTGTAAAATGGGGAGGAGCACTCATTTGCCCTTCAAGGCGGGTTTATGAGGCTGTGATCCAGGGTGAAGGTAAAAGGTACAACGTTTTGGTGGGCACGAGGGAGCTCCCAGATTTTCCCGTCTCTCCCACAAGCTCAAAGGGCAGAAGGGTGCAGGCACCAGTTTTTCTCTTGCCTGCCCTTCTGGCACTCAGCCCATGTGCAGCAAACCCATGGGAAGCAAATTAAGGGCTAAGGAAAGGTTCAGATATTTTAGGAAAAATCTCATACAAACCCCTCCACTATGTTAGCAGTGACTGCTTAGGATTTATGAACTGACCAACCCCTCATGCTTTACACACAGTGTTTATAATGGCACTCCGTGTTACCCCTGTAGCAATTCTGAAATCTTCACCCAATACCACAGAGGCATCGCAGCTCTACAAAACCACCTGCTTTCGAAACGAGCAAGGAAATAATCTCAGAAAATGGCAAAGACCTTTTTTTTTTTTAATAGAGTAACATGAAAATAAACTGAAAAAATTAGATTGATGGTGATGCCACCCAATTGACAACCAGCCCACTAACAAACAGCTAGCTGTAAGGGCTTACTTTGTACAATGTTTTTAACCTTAAGTGAAAGCTTTGTGCATGTCTGCAAAATGCAAATACGAACTGGAATGGTATGAATGTTTTTTTGGCACGAGCGTGGGAAAGGTGCATCGCTCACAGATGTCAAAACTACAAATTAATTACGTGGGTTAGCCACACAGAGTGCCAAGAGAGCCTGGACACCTCACTACCTCACGTCCTGGGAATACGCCACGCTCAGTACAGGAAAAAAAAGTTATTTTAGGAAAGTTTTAGACAGGTTCAAGAATATATAATTTTTTATATCCCTGTAGAAATGACAGCTATCTTCATGTCTTCACTACGGTGACATCAATGCTTCTACACTCAAGAAAAAGTCCTTAAAGAGTCCAGCAGAATAGCACGGGAATGTGGGGGATTTATAAAATCACCATTTAAAGACGTTGTTGCAGGCCCTCCAGTTTTGGAGCCGTATTTGTGTCCCCCCCCCGTGACCAAATCCGGTGTCCGGCTGCATGCCCTGTGCTGCAGGCATGCGCGGGGAGAGCGTTGAGCAGGGGGACCCCCGAGAGCAGAGGGGCGAGGGGCAGCCCCACTCCAACCCCTGCGCCAAGGGCACAGCCAAGCACGCTGCCTCTGTCGGTCCTGGTCCTGAGCACACCCCGTTCCTCAGGGACACCTCAAACCCCGGGCTAGCGATGAGAGGAGGAGGATGGATCCATCACGGAGCGCGGCCAGGGTCAGGCAGAGCAGACATGAGGGGGACTTGGTGACTCAACACTGTGACCTGGGAGGGCAAAGAGCTGGACTTCAGAGCAACAGAAGCAGCAAACGGAGCAACCTCAGAGCAAACGGAGCAGCTTTCGCAGGAGGGAATGAGAGTCCCTGAAACAGCTGATAACGTGCCAGCTAAGAAAGGTTTCTGGAAGCTGCGGGTTTGGGTCTCCCAAGAGCCAGCGGGAGCTGAGCCGGGGGAGCAGGTGATGCTGAAGGGCACCCCAAGCAGGAGAGGAGGAGCTGCCCAGGCTCATTTCAGAGCTTTGAAGGAAACCCTTATTAATTGTTTTGTCTTTAAAAGGAAGCGGTGACATACTCAGCTCCAGTGGGCAGGGCAGGGCTGTCAGCCCCGAAAACCGCTTGCCGCAGCCCCAGGGGAGAGTACCCAGCCCGGGAGAAGGCTGCGTGGCACCATCCCAAGGGCACAGGCACTCCCCGCTCACATCCTCCTCCTTGGGCACCCCACGCTCTGCAGGCAATCGGGATCTGGATCTCATTAGCCTGGCAAGGTGCCTGCTGCCTTTTCTGGGCTTGGCCACGGCTCCTGTTGTTATCTTTTCAAGGGTATCGGCGAATTCACCAAGTACTCTGTTTCCATGGACTGTGATAAGTTTGTGAAAAGCAAACTAACAAACAGACACTCAGGTTGCTAGGAAGCGTTGGACTGAAAAAGGGACCTTGTGCTAATAATAAACTGGAGAGAAACTTGCTTTTATTTGGTCAGCAACAAGCCCCCGCATAGGAAGACTTTCAAGTCCAGCTAGACTAGGTCTGAGCGGTAGGGACCTGGGTGACATCCCAACCTTCCACCAGCCTCGGGATTTGCCAACTCCAGTTAGTCCCCCTGAAACTCCTTGGGACAAAGGCAGAGGGAAGGAGCTGAAACAGCAGGTCTGTGTAACTCATGATTTCGTGTTGCCTCCAGATGACTAATTTTCCACTGAAACAACGAGAAGAGAGCTCTCGTGGAGATGTTTTCTTCCAATGTATAGTGAACACCTCTGGCTGTATTAAACTGCAGGATACAGACCATTGTCAGAATACTCCTGTGGAGGAACACGTGCTATTTCAACATGTGTGCCTGGAAAGGGGTATGAGAGGGTCAAAGAGAGGGAACCATACGGCCAAGATGTTTCTACTGATGGACATCTACGGTAGATGGTACCTTGTCCCAAAGCACAATGCTGTTTAGTGTAAATCACAAGCTAGGAGACAACACAAGGAAGAGATTTCAAATTCAAGTAAACTTGTATATCCATCCCGGAAAGTTATTAGCTGTTTTGGTAGAAGAAACATGGTGTTTGACACAGGAGAGCCATCTCTCAAGTCCTTGTTTGTTTTGTTTTGCTGACAGTCTGATGAGAGAGAATATTCAGGCATGAGAAGACCACATATTGCAACGGCTTTTAACACAGTGAAACTTAGTTGTGCAAGTCCAGAAGACTGCAATTAGTCAGAGAAGCTCTTTAAATAATTTAGAAGATACATACATTTACTTTTATTGGTTTTTTTCACTCCATCAATTGTCCTACAGAAAACTCCAAGACAACTTTCTATCTATGCTGTTCAGATTGTGGGTTCTTGAAAAGGAACAGACTTTTCTGTTAATAAAGTGCCCCCAAGTACCTGATTCTCTAAACAGTAGGAGCAATGAAGACAGATTAATGAAGAGGACACTTTTACGTCTTAGAAGTACTCTCAAGACGAGAAACATAGAAGGTCAGACATGTTGGGAGGTATTTTTCCACACTCATTTTCTCCAGGAGCAAAGCTTGCTCAGGGACTCCCTGTCCATCCAAATCATAGAACCACAGCACAGCCCAGGTTGGAAAAGACCTTAAAAGATCATCTGGTCCAACCTTTCCTGGGAAACAAAGCCTAGACGAGATCATCTAGCACTATGTCCAACCACATCTCGAAAGCTTCCAGTGATGAGGACTCTACCACATCCATGAGGAGGTTGTTCCAGTGCTTGGTTGTTCCAACTGTAAAATTTCTTTCTTATGTCCAGATGAAACCTCTCCCAGTGCAACTCGTACCCATTGCCTCCTGTCTTTGCCGTGTGGCTCCTCATGAGGAGAGAGCCTCCATCTTCTTTGCAGCTGCCCCTTCAGTACTGTGATGAGGTCCCTCTCAAGCCTTCTCTTCTCCAGGGAGAAAAGACCTAACTCCTTCGGTCTTTCCTCATGGGGCAGCTTCTCCAGCCCTTTGGTCATCTTCACAGTCCTCCTTGGGACCATCTCCAGCTTGTCCATGCCTTTCTTGAATTGTGAGGCCCAGAACCGGACACAGCGCTCCGTTAACTCCTTCAGCTATTCCTGCTGAGAGAGGAACTGCAAAGTTGAGCTGTGTCTAAGCCTTGTTTTATCCTTCCTGGAGGTGCCACATTCTAAAGGCTGACGAGCTCAGATGCTGAGTATGTCCACGGAGGGGTTGATGTGCCATGGACCACTGCTGTCCTGCACAGCTTTGCCTGCTCTCCTTCCCTTCCTCTCTACTGCCCAGTGATCAGCACTTACTTAAGATGTGGTGTCTGCATTCCTACCTGGGAAATGCACATTTCTGAAGACAAGGCTCCCCTCCCTTCAGGATGCATGCTAGCCACCCAGCCGGAAGGCTGACGTGAGGCTGCTCTGCAGGGTTACCCTGAAACGCTCCGTTTGGGCAGAACAAAAGAGAAGGGCTTTCTTTTGCTTTCCTGCCTGAGCAGAGCAGGGGTCTCAGTTCCAAACCTCGCTTTGCTACATGCCTAGTAAAATATTTAAATGATATAGAAAGGATGTAAAGAGGTCCTTGCATAAAATTGAAACCATTTAGGAAACAATAGCATGACTCTGCTGCTTGTAAAAAGGGACTGGCAGCCTAGCAACCAAATTCCTGGTCAATGGATGGGCTGTTACACAAGCCTGGCGGTGGGACGTGCTTCCTCCCTGTGCCCTGCCCTGCCAGTTTCCTGCAGCCCTCTCTCCCCATTCCCACAGTCTTTGGCCTCTCCCACGAGACAGATAACAAAACTCAGCACCCACTGAACGGGGATTTTTTGCCACAGCCCATTTGTCACCTGGGAAATGAGACTGAGCGGATCAAACTCATCTCATGTAAGGCATCTAGTAAATTGGGGAAAATAAATAATTCAGTTGTATTCAAGATGGGCTGAATGGAGTCAAAGTAATCACTGTCAGATGAGAGTAAAATCCAGTTCGAGATCTTTTGCCAGTACATCTCCTAAACTCTTCTCCTGAATTCTGTTTGTAAGCAGCCTTCCTGCAAATTCACAAAGAAATTCTCCCTAAACCAGTTACCAGTCACTATAGCTCCATGCTTGGAGCCATCTAAAATACATCTGACTATTTCAGAGCCATCTAAATCCTTCAATAACATGATGACAATCCTCTCAAGTAACCAAAAGAAGTTTTGAAACTTTGGGAGCAGGAGTAGTATTTACAGGGAATGGACCCCTGCAGTATTTTAAGATCAGATATTTCCAGTATTTGACTACTTCTTTCCTAGTTATCGTGACACTTTGCTATGCCCACACAAATGAAAACACCAAGTAACAGAGGTCTAATACTTTTCTTGTCAGCGATTAATGGCAATAAATAACTATCAAAACCCAGGCAGGAACCTTTGCTTCTGCTCGTGGTGTTGTTACTCGCATTTCACACAGTTCAGGTTATTTATAGAGCAACAGCTGCTCTGCACTGCATCAGAAACTAGATAAGGTCACAGGCTCTCCATGTAACGTTGTGATCTTACCAGTGGCTGGTTTTGTCCATGCCAGTAGACTTTACAAACCTTTCACCTAGACCTAACAAACGTCATGCTCCAGACATCCTTCTGAGGGAGAGGAGGAGGAAGGTCTCACGCTGCTTTTGGAACTGTCCAGGACAAGCTCACGCTGTGTCGCTGCCAGGGCAGGAACGGTCTTGTCTCTGAAAATCCCGTTAGAGACCTCGGAGGGTGCATACTGCGTGTTCGTTCAGGTTGCTTTAATGGAGAAAGCATCTTCAGGCAGGTGTACTGGAAAAACTGTATCTGCAAAACTTTCTTCAATCTAATCCACTAACCCGTGCTTAAACTCCACAACTTGCCTTCTCACCTTAGGAAGAAATTCAAATCATTAAAAGGAAAGTGCACTTTCATCATTTTCTGTCACGATACTATGAATATGAATAGAGAAACTAATAAAAATCAACTTTTGCTGAAGGCTTGGCTCCTCCGGCTGTCCCTACACACCGCTGCGAGGGCTGGACGCCAATTTGTCTTCCAGGTCAGACACACTCAGTGTGCAAAGCACGCTTCGAACTCGGGAAGTGAGATGCTCTACTGCATATTGCATTGGCCAAAGCTCCTTTTTGCTGAGAACTCAAGAAATATTTTTCTCCCATACACCAGATATCAAAAAATATTTTTCTCCCAGACACCTGAAGTGCCCTTGTTTCTATCACCCACTTAGTGATTCTAGCCATGCAAAACGCTGGCTATCGACCTGCATACATAGTTTTCCTTTCGAGGAAGACTCTATGTCCAGCAAAGTTTTTCCTTGCCTTTCATCTTCGCTTAATTTCCTGATACTTGAAACTGTGGAGTTCACTTGCATGAATTTCTTTTAACATTTCTGGACTTGGGTCTGCATATGTGGTTTTCTTTGGAGGTAAAGGGATTACTTCAGTGATCCAAAGTCACCATCGGTGGTTTTGTACAAAAGTTCAGTGAAATCTATCCGGAAACGCGAGTGATCCCTCATGACTCTGGGGATATGAAATTGTCCTGCCTTCTTCACACCTTGCAGAGCCTTCTGGGCTCGTATGAAGCCTTTGGAGCTAAACAGGATATTTCCCTTTGCTGTGCGTTGCTTTACAGGGATAACACAGAAAGTCATCCTGAAATCAACGCTGGAGGAGAGGCACAGGACAGACCAGATCATCCACCGCACAAACCCTCTGAAGCCGCTCCAGAAGAATTACATCAGAGATTAATTTTGGCGTCTTATGTTGAAAACAGTCCACACTGAAGGGTGCAGAGCTGAGGAGCAGCAACACTGAGCAATGCAGCGAGCTTCGAAACAGATCAAATGAGGCTGGAAGACATCTGTCTGTTATTTCCTGCCCACACAGCTTTGTTCTGCTTTATTGCCAGAGAGCTCCATGGATTATGTCACTTTTTTCTGAAGAAAACAGGCCACCAGAGCCTTTCACTGACATAATTAATTATCTGTAATCTGGGCCCCAGCCAGAAAATTCCCATGGCAAGGCCCTGAGAAGTATTAACTCCGCACTGCTCGATGTTTTCAGAGTTACTAGGGTCTGGGAGATCCTGTCGTGTCTTTTCACACGGAAAGAGCGCTTTGCTCAGTATTATCGAACTGCGGGGCCATTACTGCAGCACACAGAGTTCCAGTGTCACGATCCGGTCAGCACAGAGACCCCCGTGTGCAGAGGCACCGTCACTTACATGCACAAGCTGGTGTGCCGGGATATGCTCCAGATGCTTCAGTAATGCACCACAACAGCTAAACCTGCCTGGTTTGCCATGTCCAGTTGTATACAGCCATCCCAGAATGGTTTGGGTTGGGAGGGACCTCAGAGATCACCTCGTTTCACCTCCCCTGCCATGGGCAGGGACACCCTCCACGAGCCCAGGTTGCCCAAAGCCTCATCCAGCCTGGCCTTGAACCCCTCCAGGGATGGGGCATCCACAACTTCCCTGGGCAACCTGGGCCACTGCCTCACCCCCCGCACAGGGAAAAATTTCTTCCTAATATCCAAATCTACTACCTTTCAGCTTAAAACCATTACCCCTCATCCCATCACTACACCCCCTGATAGAGCCTCCCCAACTGTGTCTCAGCCAACATTGACCATGTAATAACATTTTTCACAACCCAAAGCCTGGCAGCAAGCAGAGACCACGGATTGATCCAACTAGCAGGGAGAGGGAGGAACATCTATCAAAACACCTTTGTGGACGCCTGAGCAGGAAGAATCATTAACAGGAGTGCCCCAATGGCTGTATTCACAGTTCAGGGCTGGTGCGGGGCTCCAGGATGCAGCGTGCATCATAACAACAGAGATAACTACCAAAGCACCTCTAGGTCTTTCCTCTGGCCAGCACTAGCCACCACAACGCTTGCAAAGGCAGAGGGCAGCTCCCTGGCTCGGGTACTCCAAATCAGACATGAAAACCCAAATCACTGTTCTGGGTTACTCACGGTAAGGAAATGATCAGGTGAATGGTCAGTCATGAGCTCCCATAGCAGTGAAGGAAATCATTAATATTGCAGCATATTTCCCACACATGGAGGTGTTTTTATACTGCTGGAGTCATGTAGTGAGTTGCCATGTTCCTTTTGTAAACACAGCTTATTTTGTGATCAGGTAGCGCCTCTTTAAGAAGAAGAAGAAAAAAAATGACTAATGAAAGGGTGGTAACAGAAAAAGCATTTATTTTCCTCTTTCTTGTGTTATCGTCTTCCCTGTAATCTTGTGTTACCCGGTCTGGACCAAGACTCGAGAGGTCCATGTTCTGTTCATGGACCTCTTTCTCATGTTTCACACATAAAATTAATCTCGCCATGCTCCAATTTCCATTCCATCAAGGAAACAATACTTCTCAGGAACGCTGTGAGATTTAATTCATAAGCATATATAAGGTCTAGGTACTAATGCTATGAACACTACAGAAAACCACAGCACTCTGATACCAGTATAGTTGTTCTATTCATTTCCCCCCATCCTTATATTATTTTATTTCCCCCATGTTTATGTCCTTCTATACTATCATCCAATTTGTTGAAATCCATTGGAAACTAGAAAGCATCTTCATTGGGCATGTAACGCGGATTGTTTAAATTGTTCTTCAAAGTGCTTCATTGGCTGTATAAGGATCCGAAGCATCTGAAACTAGGTGCTCTGATCTGAACATCTGATCATGAAGCTGCTGGTGTATCATAGACTCACAGAATGGTTTGGGTTGGAAAGAACCTTAAAGATCACCCAGTTCCACCCCCTGCCATGGGCAGGGACACCTCCCACCAGCCCAGGTTGCCCAAAGCCTCATCCAGCCTGGGTACCCCCTCTCTAAGAGGAACAAACCTGCCCGGGTGTTTTATTCCACAGTGGTCTAGCTGTGTTATGGCAGGAACGAGCATGCGTGGAGCGGGACAGAGCACGAGACAAGCTGGTGCCAGCGGGGCCGCGGCTGTCAGGATGATGAAGTTCAGGGGAAATCCTTCTGCCTCCAATGCAGAGACACGAGCATAACTCAGAGTGGGATACCAACAGCCATGAGTATGTATACACATGTAACAAACTGTATACACAGCTTCCTTTTGTCCAAGCACTTTGTTGGCTCCAACAAGCAGTTTTTCAGTGCTCTGTGCTACACGGATGCCATTCCAGTTACTGATGAATGGGCAAGGACCGTAGGACTGCATCACAGCAAGCACTCATCAGCGTGGCCAATTATTTGAACAGAGGAGCTGTCAGAGGAAACCAGGGAAGCGGCACCAACTTTTAGAGCAAAGTAACTCAAAGGATGGGCAACAAAAGGCGCAGAGAGAGAACTCCCAGCCATGCCCACGATGCCCCCACAGCCTCCTGGTGTCTCCAACCTGTCCTTTCCCTCGCCCTCCCAAAGCCCCTCTTGGACATCTTCTCCCCTCTCTTCACTCGCAAAATCCGAACTGTTCCTGCCCTAGGGAAGGGTTTCCTCTCACACTGTCTCAGCAGCGCATCGCTTTGGGCGCTGCATGTGCACAGCCCTCAGAAATAGGTCGCTGAGCTCATTTGATTTTGGACATCATGCAATATTCTACACCGAAGCCAGCAATTTCGTAAAGATGTGGCAAGACACCGGACGTTCAGCAGGGCCAGCAGTTTTCTGTGTGAAAATGTTACATTTCTCTCATTTTAGTCAACCAATAGGTGGAGCCTTTAACCCTAGAAACAGCCGTGTTCTCACAGTTATTATATAAAGACTTAGATTTGCTTTTATTAAAGGTCATTTTGGATGGAAAATAATCCGTTTTGCTCTCAAGAGCTTATCTGATCCTCAGCAGGGGAACAGGAGACACAAACTTAATAAATACACAACTGGGGCAGCAAAGTTAATAAAAACAGACTCAGCTACAACTGCAATTTTAAATTAACAACTGGTGACTCAGAGTACTGGACAGCATTATGACACATAAGACATATGCTCATTGCAAGCTCTCCCAAGAATCCCAGATATTTTAAAGCCAGAGAGTCCATGCATCTAGCATTTATTGTCCTCTCCCACAGAGTAAGCCTTCTCTCAAGAAAATGAGAAAAGAGAGAAGCTTCCTCATTACTGTGGCACTGAGTATAGCATTTCTGTTAAATAAATGGGGGGGAAAACTAGTTGAATGACATCAGTTGATTAAAATTATTTTTAAAAGATTGCAAAGGAGGATCAGTTAAAGACATTGAGCCCTATGGGAACAAGACCAAAACTTCAGAGCTGATCGGAGGCAGTCCTTACTGTTCTGTTTTGGACAGAAGACCAAGAAGTTCTGAAAAAAACACCCAGCTGCTCACACATTCTTCCCTCCGCTCTAGATGGGATATTCAGTGGGTCAGAGACACCTGCCAATTGTTCCTCTCTATTCTGACCATCCAAGCCTGACTAACACGATAGATGTTAGTTAAGTACATCTCAGACATTAACAGAGAAAGATGTTAAAAAATGTTTTTGTGAAAGAGGTTTTCAGCCTACAGCTGTTCAGTGACAGTGACATTTTATTGAGGATAATTACCTTGAAAAACATGTAATTCTAAAGCAATTTTATTACCAAAGACACAGCTCCCATCACTATGGTTGGTAGTACCTCTGTGCATAATTTCAGAGGGAGCAGGAAATTGCCTGGAAAGCACAATTTAACTATATTTCGGTATACTGTCTTATCTTTTTTTTTCTTTCTTTCTTTCATAAAGCAGCAGGGTTCTATTTTAAAATTCATGATTCTGGGACTTGTTAGACGAGCCCAGTTTACCTCCCATGGTATCTGCGCTTTGCACAGCAATGACGGCAAGTTACAGAAAAAAACATCCTATTCTGGATAAAATTAATCTCTGGTTATAAATTATTCAATGAAAATAAAAGAGTGTACTTGTGGTCTGAAGTCTATCCTAACTCAATTTTTTTGTCCTGCAGAAGCCTGCTTCACCAGGAAAACACAAACAAACACGGGGTCAGTCAAAGGGGAGAGAAGTTTTTAACTCGTTGTATGGATATTCTTACGTAAGAGATTTTTAGGGACTATTTTAGGCTCTCATTTTGCTACAGTGTGGATACCATCTGTCTCTTCATTGTCCTGCCTTTTCTACGTCCCCTTCTCCCAGTCACTGCCTTTGCCTTCTGCAACTTGGGCAGTGTGGCTCGAGCTCTTGCCAGTGCAGACTGAGGTAAGGAACTCGTTAAGTACCTCAGCCTTCTCTACATCCTGGGTCACCAGGTCTCCTGCTTTCTTCCAGAGGGGGCCCACAGTTTCCCTAGTCCTCCTTTTATCGCTGACATACCTATGGAAGTAATTATTTTCCTAGAAAAACCCAATGATTTGTAGTGGGGTGCTGTCTTTGTAAATGTACTTTTATTTTTAGGGGGTGGAGAGGTGGTGGTTCCAAACATGCAATAGAAGAGGGAATGGCAAACACAGATGAATACTGCTCCTCATTTCTCCTTGGGCCCCTAATGAGTAAATGTTGAAAATCAGTGTTGGTAGTGCTGGAGATCAATGGCTGTTGTTCAGAAAGTGTACAGGGAATATATTCCTGCCAGGACAAATACACAGGCCTTTGGACAAAAATGTACGAACCACAGAGAGGATTATATCATCACTGTAAAGATGGATGCTGCCCGTGTTGCTCTGTAATTAATAATATTCACATGCTGGTTTGCTGAAACCAGGCAAATTAGTGACATGCCCTCATGGTCCAATTTATTCTACTGGTATTTGAAGTTTTCTTTTCAAAACAGTTTTGCAGTATTTAAAAAATGAATTTTTTTTTTCCAGGTATAGGAAGAAATCCTTCGATTTTTTGCCCCTATATATGTTCAATCTGTGTTTAAAGACCATGTAGTCACTTTTTTTATATGAGCAGTGAGATCTCACAAGAGAAAAGACACTCCACGGAGCAACAAGTCCTTTAAAATCAATTCCTGTCATCAGTTAATTTCCTTTCCACTCTCCTTCAGAGAGGCTGCACTGAAGAGTTCTCCTGTCATGTATGTTGGGATACGTTTTCATCGCTGCAGCTTCTGTACACTTTTTCTTCCCTTTTGTTTTCTTACAAAATAAAGCCCAGGCTTTGATGACCTCAGCTCTTCATGAAAACCTTTCCTCCTCAATACCCAGTGCATAGGGTCCCGCCAGGAAACCTGACCACAGACAGAGCTGAGTCCAAATTTGCCCTACAAGCTAAAGCACAGAAAAGCTACTTGAGGTCATTATAATTAAAAAAAAAAATAAAAAGGACATAAACATAATTGCTAGGGCACGTCTCCATGGTAAGAGCTGGGAGGTCAAGTCCCAAAATAAGGATTCAAAACTGATACCAGCAGCAACATGGCATGGAGCTCTGTTTGCAATGTTGTTAGATTATGTGAATAGTGAACCAGGCGTACGAAGCATGGGCATGCATTACCAGGTTACCTTGCTAACCTCCCGGATGTCATGACCAGATTACTTCCCACGGCTGCGTTCGCTGTTTGGGGTTTCGCAGGCAGCGTGACCCTGCTCTGAGTTTTATAGTTCAGGCATAAGATCCCTCTTGCTTTTGGCTTCTGAGTAAATGGTTATGGTATTTCATCCTTTTTTTTTTTTCCCCTTCAAAAAATACTGGATGTCCCTACAGGTATGGCTTGCTCTTATTCTCAAAACAAAGTCTTCTTACACACACCTATAAAACGTTTGCTTTGCCAGTATTGAAACGGCTTCAAAATAAAGCCACCGTCTGATTTACGGGTCCAACCAAATGCCAGCCAGCCACCAGACATGTCCAAACAGATCTGAAACGGAAAAGTCACGAAATGCCTCAGTGCATTAGGTCACCGTGACAGCCAGGAGGCAACACCAGAGTATTTACTGTGGCCGGAGTCTTCCTTGGCTCATCTTCACCTGCAGCGTCAAAGCCAGGCTCTCATCCCAAGCCAAGTGCTGTACCTTGCCCACCTCGGTAAAAGTGCAGCACAGCTAGCAGGTAAATAGCTAACCAAACCAGGAGTTTTGGAAATGAAATGAAGAACTCCTATGGATTAAAGAGAATAATTATTCTGTCCCCTGCCTGGCAGTAAGGAGCAGAAGAAGAGATGTACCCTACAGCTAGCAGTGCGGTTGTCCTCCTGTGACGCTGTGCCTAACATCTCCGTGGAGTCTGTATGTATGAATATCCCTAAAAGGATTTTCCAGGACAATCAGAGTACCATCCCAGTGAGGATTTTCAGCCCACATTACTGTGCAGATTACCCCAGCATCCCCACAGAGATGATGAGAACCCGGGCAGTCCTTTAAAGGTTGTGTGACCCCCGCAGAGTAAAGGACCACGGTGAAGAGCAACACCTCCATGTATCGAACAGGAGAATTGCTCAGAGAGAAGAATAAAGACCGCATTTATTGACACCCAGGAAATATTAGTGACGTTCCTCACCTCCCCTTTCCCAGCCACAAAGGTGACTTCAGGGCAAATCTTTCTGAACAACAGGAGCAGGATGCATTTTAAATGAGGTTTGGCTCCATTCACTGCTGAAGCTGCATGTGAGCTCTGTCTTTTAGGAAATGACAATATATAAGTTAAAATGAAGCAGTATGAAAATGGATGCTCTTCTGCAATGATAAAAAGTTTATTTTTTTTCCTTTGCAAAAAATCAACAGATTTTCTTCCTTTTTTTCTGCAATTTTTCATGGCAAAATGACCATTCTCTGTCTCTGTGACAGAATTATTGAGTTTGAATGCATATTTCCTGAAACTTGAAAGGACTCTGACAAACCCGAAGTGAATTATGTACAGGAGGAGTCACACTTAGTGACACTTAGTGAGACGAAATCTCAGAGTTGTGGCAATGCTGCAACTCAGGTGACTCGTAGACCAAAGAAATTAACAGAACAATTGCTTCTCTTAATCAGATAAGGGGGTAATATGTTCAAAATTAAAGTAAAAATTTAATGAATGTGTGTTTCACGGAAAAAGGAAAACTTTAACGATGGTTAACTAGAACAAAGGGATTGAGACAAAATGTTTGCACACAGGTTGGGCAGTGGCTTTCTGCTTGTCCATACGGTCAGTGGAACGTACCACTAAAGTGCAAATGAAATAACTTTGTCAAGCAGTGCCACCGAAAAAGGGGAGAAGTTTTGACAAGTCAGAAGTCCTCATATTGACTTTTTGACACACGGTGTTTCAGCTCTCTGTTCTGACATTCCCTGGAGGCTGGCACTGCTGTGGGTTTGGTGATTTATTAGCATCTTCAGAAGTGGATGGACATTCGAGGGGTGTAAGCACAAAACCAGGCTGTCTGCCATCAAGGACTTACTGCTGGGCTGAATAAACACTTAAAGCAAAGCAACTGAAAAAACTTTTGAGCAAGGCTACTCCAAGAAATAAAACTAATAGGCCTTCGCAGGGCAGGGAACTGGAGCCCAGGCAGAGCTCCGGATGAGCCCTGAGCAACATCTGACTGTGCAGAGGGTCCAAGGGCCGTCTTAAGCCCTTTTTTCAGTACTGCTGGCTTGGAGATTTGTCCCTTGAATATTTGCATTTATGATTGCAATTCCGCTCACTATATTTGCTTGTCTTTTTCTGAACTGATTCCTCTGTGGTTGTTTCCTGCCTCTTTTTAGCTGTTCAAGACCTTTAGATCCCCCTTTCTGCATCAGTTCTGGCAGGTGTTTGTGATTCCTCTTGCTTTGGTAGCTGCAGATCGAGACAGTAAATAAAGCAATACTTAAAACCGTGACTGCCCTGCTAAACACCAGCCAGCACTGCTCTCTCCTTGTGGTCCGTTGTGCTAAATTTGCATGTCCCTGTCAGTTGAGCCCTGTGCTCCTCGGACAACCTAAAAATAAACAGGTACATAGAAAATACAGTAAAAAAAAGGTGTTTAATTTACCTGCAGTTCTCCTTCCATTATACTGAGCAGTTTTATCAAGTCCTCTTTAGAAAGCTCTATGGACTTCTTGTTTTTTCGCTCAGTAGGTCCAGGTGACTTTGAGTGCCGCTTGACAGTTGCTGAAACCATGACCTCATCTTCCTTCCGATGAGGTTTGTTCTTTTTCTTGGCATCCTCCTGAAGTTTTTCATTCTCTGCATGGCTGATGACAGGCTTGGAACTGGAGAAGTGCCCGTTAGACGAGCTTTCTCCACCTTGGTTTCGGGATCTCATCCCTACCTAGAGAGAAACAAACATAAAGTTGCATTTATAAACAAAATTACTCACAAAAAGCCACAGTGGAAATACTGCCTTTTGGAAGAACAACAGCCTTCTCAAAACTGAAAAATACTGTCATGCTCAAGAGACAGCAGTAGAAAGCTCAACCGCTTCAACAGCTCCGTGTGTGGCAGACAGTGAATCCAGGGCATTCATCACGAATTTAACAGAGCCCTAAAATAAGGGCAACCATCTTTTTCATCATGTCAAGGTGCTGGTACGAGTTTAAATGTCTGGAAATTAAAAGTGGTACAGGAAAATTATAAAAACGTTTTCCAGTGTTTCCTTTCCTTCAGTCAACATTTTGACCATTGACAATTCATCATGACAGAAAAAAAAAAAAAAAAAAAAAAAAAAAAAAAGTAAGAAAAGNGCAGGTTGTTAGGTACATCCTATTGTAACATGAGGTTTGCTTGAGAGACAGGAATGCAATTAAATTTTAGAGAAGTATATTCCTTGAGTATGAATTCTCTATGAGAATGGAGTGATAATGCATGACAAAGGTCACTCTATAGATCCCCTGAGTGAAGCAATGGTTTTATTCCAGGTAACCAAGGAAAACAGGGACTGCAGTCCAAATCAAGTGGTAAACTACATCTTAAGCTAAATACTGCGTGAGATTATTAGACAGTGAGTGCCATAAAGGAAAGCTGAAAAGAAGTTGGAAAAAAAGAGCACAGAGGACATGAAACCACAAAGAGGTAAATGGATCAATGCAGCCCTTCCGGAAGATTCAGGGCTTCTCCAGCATGCCAGGTCGTGGTTACTGACTGCTCACATCTCTGCCCAGTTAAGCACCTGCACCCTTAGGCCATGTCTATCCTGGAGGTTAAACAGGGACAGCACATGTTCCTGAGCTCTGGCACTTGACCTGCTGTATTGATAAATTTTAGCACACTCCTTGGCACATTCCTGGTCCAGGCAAACTACCACCCTCCCAGCCCTTTCCTGGGCCCAATTTGGGAATTAACCCAGGCCAGGTCCAGATGCAACCACTCTGTTCTGGAAGAGAAGCAGGGCTGGATCGTGGGATTTGACCCCAGGGACAGAATGGGGGCCCTGGGACACTTTAGTTTACAAGAAGCCTTGGTGTCACACAGAACATAGCTGTGAAAAATCACCCTTCCTACACACCATCCTCATCAAACAACGGTCTCCTCTGATTCCCTCTGCTGGATACCGTTCAGCAACAGCAAATCAAACCACATGTCCTTCAAAACTTTTCACAGGTCTTCTCTTTCTTACCCATCAGCCCTTTTCGAGTGGTCATCCACACAACACACTCAACTAAAATTGGCTCAACCTGCCTGTCTGTCTTCTCCTATGAACACCTCTCTCTTTTCTTCCCCCTTGGCCCTGCAGATCGGCCAGGGAGGTTGCCAGCCCTCAAAATCCCATTGACCCTCCAAGGTCTCCTGCTGCGTCACTGCCAATGGCACAGAAGGCAGGATGGGTTGGTCAGTGTTATTACACAGGCGTGCACAGGACACTCAGACATGTTTGCATACGGACCCACATTGCTACCCTGGCACCCTGCTGTCCTGGCATCCTCCTACGCTACAGCGAAGTAGGGCTTTGTAATTATTCCCAGTGTTTAATGGCAGAAGACCTTGATGGCTATTTGTAATCAAGACATTTGTCATAAGACAAAGGCAGTAGTGAATTTAGACTTGGTTTAAGGCCAAATTCAGATGTAAAAAGTAAGTTGGTCTCCTAAAAATTAGATATTCTTCATCCTGCTTGAAATTGCTTGTACAACAGACGAGGGAAACCCTCAGGAGTTTATGCTGCCTCACTCCAATTTGCTTTTGTGTATGGTCACATTTTCTCATACCTTAATTTTTCACTTCAGTTTACCCCAGATAGTCTAAGAATACTAGAAAGCAAGATCTGCACAGAGAAATACCTGGCTTTAAATTATTTTGAACAGCAGGCTGAAGAAAGCTGAAGAAGCGTCTAGACTTCTGAAACTTGCCCAGTTTTTATATCAACAGATCTCACGAATGGTATTCCACTGCTCCCAAATCGTTCCTTCCACTTTAATTCATCTCCGGATTGAGTTTGCAGCTTGCCCATTAGTCAAACAGATGCTTCTCGACATCACTAACATCCCACAGTTTTCTGACAAGGATCTCAGAGCAGCAGCTCACCAGCCATGGGGCAAAACCTAGAACACGTTGACTGTCCAGCTTGGCTAGTGTTACACCGGGCCTGCTGCTTGCTCGACTCAGGCCAATGTTAGAGATCTCCTGCTCACATCAGCCTCGCGTTTTGGTAGTTTCACACTCACCAGGAAGATTGCATTTTTATTATCATTGGTTACTCCTGTCTTAACTTCACTAATTCAGCAGAAGCTGTCCAGCAGCATGAATGGGGAGAGAACGAGACCCAACGTTTCCAAGGGAGAGAGTTTCTCCCTTGCATTGCAGGTCTGCTCCCATCCAAGCAGTACGTGAGACAGGTACACAATGGCCTTTAGCTTCCTGAATGCTTCTGCAGCGTGTTTTTCATCAAACCGTTTGGATTAAACACACGAATTAGGCTTTCTAAAAACAGATATCCATTATAAGCATGAACAATACCTGAGAACTTCAGGAAATCTTTTAGGTCTCAGGTTTGCAATGGAAAAACAAACATTGTACTATGTTTCCTCTCAGATAGGGCTTTTCAATTTGTTTAACTTTAATGGGTTTTAAACTTTCCAACCATGCTTCCTCTCAGGAGAGAGCACTTGGGATTCAGTCTGTCTCTGTTTTCTAAGTGTTTCCTTCTGAGTCTCTGTGGGTCACAGCCTCCAGCCACTTTCATCTCTCAACCAAACCTATTTTTAATGGCTTACAGTGAAGGGCTGTGTGGCTCTAGAACATCCTGCGTGTTTTAAGAATAAATATTGCAAGTCTGTCTTACACATGTTCTCCAGTGGAAACCAGATTATTCCATTACAGTGTATTCTGCTTAGTAACACGCTGCGTTAGTGACTTCTCTGTAGTAAGATGACTCCACTTTTAGACCTGAAGGTGGACAATTGATTTTAAACTCAACCCATGGCTAGTTGAGGCACATCATCCACCTCAAGCATTGCACAATCCACAGATGCAGAAAGGTGCTGTGTCACCCTGGTACCCCATAGCTCCAAACAGCCCCTTGGATACACCTGTCCCTGTAGGACCTGAGATAATAGTTCACAAAGCCATGTAGAGACTGAATAGTTGACTATTGGCTCATAAGCATGCTAACAGAAATAAGGAATGCGTATCGGAAGTGTGGTTTTACTTGGTGGAACTCTGTACAGGTCCACAAAGGACACATGCTAATTTTTTTTTTTTAATTCATTAATATAGCAGCAGAGCAGCTTAACCAATTGATCTGAATTTTTGTATCCACTAGCTAACTAGAACATGACTGTCAGTAACGGCAGTCAAACTTGGCCTTTCACAAAATTTCTTTAGCGCTTGTAATTTATTTTGCAGCAAGCCTTACACCACAGTAAGTGTGGCAGACAACCCGCCACTCCTGGGGACATTGCCTCTAACAGCATTTCTCTGTGTAAGTGCAACCCTAACACCTACTTTGTCTTCAGTTACGATGTTGATGCTTTTCCAGCACGTTGCCCAAATTCAAAGGTGGTGTGTGCTGAAGCCAGAGCTGCAGGTGAACTCAAGCCTACGTTGCGACAGGAAGGGCCAAGGTGTTGATGTTCATGCTGCAATTCCTGAAGAGCTTAAGGGCCAAAACCAACAGCATGATCCAGCTGTAGGGCAGCGCTCTAGGAGCACACAGCAGCTGTACGGAGGGCTGAGATTTAATTAGAGCAGTGTGACGTAGCCAGAACACACCAGTGATCTTGGCTGAAATAGCGTGTGCTGGGAAGGAGAGCGCAGTGCTACCGTTTGGGACATCCATCTCTATTGCTGATGGCATCCTGACAGAGAAGAAAAGCTTCTGACCAGTTGCATGATGTTATTTCGGTATACAAATACCAAAATCCCCAAACCCTGCCTATCTGTTTTTTCCCCAGAATTGATTCTGGGGACACTGTCAGTCTGACACCAGTAACAAATGTCCTCCTGCTGTCTGCCCCGATCACATCTCTGTATCTTACATCTGAAGGGATGGTGTTCCCTGGAGAAATAGCTGGTACGATTTACAATGACTTTAGCATTTAATATTTCACTCTACTGACTTTTTTTTTCCACCCTTCATCATATTGCATATTAAACTGGAATCGTTTCCTAAGAGTCTCCAGTCAAACAAGAAGTCTTTATGTGGTCAGCCACCTCGATTTGGATGTTTATTGGCTGCTCACTGCAAGATGTGCTCACAGCATTGGTACTTGGCATGGGAGCTCTTCAGCCTCTCCTCGGTTTCACCCGTCTGCTAAGCTTTAGGCACAAAGGACAAATGCTGTGATTATTTACTTGGGTCTGTATTGTTGTTCTGGGCATGGGTCCTCCGCTTTTCACGAGCTAGCAATCCACACAACGCTTTATGAAATAACCTTTATGCTTGTTTTCCTGACATGAGGAGGAAATTTGTGAAGAATGTGCTGAGTAGGATGTCAGGAGAGGACAGGCTGCACGCTGTTCCAAACTCTTCCCCCGTTGACAGCAATTTGTTCTCCCTATAGCTCTTGAAATGACAGGTTAGGTCGGGCTCTGTTAGCAGTGCTGTTAGAACCAGATAATGTGAAAGGGTTCTCTGGGCTTAACGGGTTAGTTCCTCCTGCTAACTGGACATACTCAGTTTGGCTCCATAGTGCTTTCCCTTAAAAAAAAAAAAATTATAATACACACACACATAAGCTGATTTACAGCCGTGATATGGTTGTTGCCTTTGGCTATAAATTTGCAGTCTGGAGTTGAGTTGCAGATGTAACTGATGGAGCCAACACATGGAGGTGCCGGGTTTCCGACAGGCTGACATGCTGGAGGGTCGGTGCGTGGGGCTGTTGGTGAGCCAGAACTGACACTGCCTCTCAGCTGTGGCTCTGGGGTTGTATGGTGGGGAAACGCATCCTCCAGAGGCTCTGCTGCACAGGTGACTGGAGCACGGCAAAGTGAAGCAGCGGGCACACAGGAGAGATTGCGGAGAACTAGGGCACCGAACACGCCAAACCTCTGCCCAGTGCCCACCGATCAACGCAGAGCACCAGGAGTGAAACAAAAGTTAAAATACACTCAAAATGGAAACCAAATCGTACAAAACCTCCGTCAGATCTGAAACACCCTATAAACCAGGAGGAGAGGCGGAAACATTTTTAAATAGTATCAATCTGTATCTGCAAGGAGTAGATACCAACAAAAAAAAACAACAAACAAAAACACAAAAAACCCGACACCTTCCCAGATGTCAGGAAGAGAGAGAGACAGGGACACCGAATTGATGTTATTGGCTTAGAAGCCCTCAGCAAGGACCACCCCAGAGGGAGATGGGTGGCTTTAGCCCCAGGGGATCTGGGTAGCTGGAACTAAGGCCACACAGCCTCAGTGCCACGGTTTTCGCAGGACAAACGTGTAAAGATGCAAATGTTCACACCACCTCAGAGACTGATTAATTATTAGCTTTATTATTAGTTATTCCTTATTATTAGTTATTCCAGGCTGTTTTCCTGGGCTCTGCAAATGCTCATCATTCTTGTTTTGTCTGACTTGAAGAAATAACAAGGAATCACACTACCAAGAGGCTGCAGTAGGACCAGGCAGGACCTGACGGCTGCAATGTGCAGACGTGTGTGCTAAAGCAATACTGTCCCCTTGGAACTGGGTGCTGCATGAAGGAGAGACAACATTGTGCCAAGGAAACACAAATCTCACTCTTGGTTTTGCTTTTGCAGATGACTCTAGTGTTTGTTTCAGCCGTGCTGATCAGAGGAGAGTGCTAACCCAAATGACGAATACAATGAAGAATGGAACAAATGTCTGCCCTGAGCAGTTCTGGAGTTTCCTGCATTTATAAGCATTCATGCCTAAAGCACTAATCCATTGTACTCTCTGACCCTCCCCCAGTCTCTTGCCCCCACAGGCATCACAACTTCTCTGCAAGAGCAAACGAGAAAAGGTCTCTGCTCCTTCTGGCAGTATTGTACCCACGTGCTTTGTACCAGCCCGTGTTAATGTTCGCACTTGTTGGAGAGGATCAGCACGAGGTATGGACACTGTATGAATCAGAACTCAGTAAAAGGCTTGAGTTACCAAGCCAAAGGTAGGTCTGACGAGGAGCGGCTGAGGGAGCTGGGGGGGTTCAGTCTGGAGAAGAGGAAGCTGAGAGGAGACCTTATCTCTCTCTGCAGCTGCCTGAAAGGAGGGTGCAGTGAGGGGGGTGCTGGGCTCTGCTCTAAAGGAACAAGTGATGGGACAAGAGGAAACAGCCTCAAGTTGCAGCAGGGGAGGTTTAGGCTGGAGATTAGGAAAAATGTCTTCACTGCAAGAGAGCTCAGGCATTGGAACAGGCTGCCCAGGGAAGTGGTGAAGTCACCATCCCTGGAGGGGGTTGAGAAACACATAGATGTGGTGCTTGGGGACATGGGTTAGTGGGTCGGGTGGTGCTGGGTTGACGGTTGGACTTGATGATCCTTGAGGGCTTTTCCAACCTTCATGATTCTCTGATTCTATTCTATGATTTGTCATACAGGTGTTAGGAGGAGCAATGCTCAAGCAGCAAAGCCTTTTTGCTTTATCAAAGATTTCTTTTATAGCTTCTAAAACAGACTCTTATAATGGTGGAACAGAGCAGCACGTAGATTGTGCTCACCAAGGATTACACCAACAATAGTTCCTTTGCTTGAAAAAAGAAATGAGAGGAATAAGCAGAAATGTACTCTCATGAAGAAACGAAAAATATTTCTGAAAATTACACATCCAGGTGCCATTCTGAACAGGCATAATCAGCATGAACACAGAAAAGGATTTCACAAAACTAAAGAGGAAATCCAGCCATCACTAAGGCAGATTTATACCGCTTTAACACAATTTTCTGAACTCCAAGATAAACTCTTCTCTGGCTAAATTACGGCACAGATCTACAAAGAGCAGAGCTTATGCTGGTATAATTCCATTAATTTTGTCATTTTCAGGAAAACTTGTGGTTTCAGCTGGAATGCTTTTACTTGAGTAACGCATGCTGACCAATATAGACTTGTTTCACAAAGATTCATGTTTCCCAGGCTTCATCTGGAAAAAAATCTTGGATGCATGAGGCATGAGGAATGATAAGCTATTAGATCATCGTTCAGCCAAAAAAATAAACTTTTATATATCACTCTAGCCATGTTTTGATTACTGTGCTTCCCAGCTGCCAGCACGTACAAACAGGAGTCCTAGAGAAGAGACAGCTCAAGTAGCTGACACCACCAGGCAAACATGCCGCGAGGTCTGACGAGGGTTTGGATATTTATTCTTCGGAGTGACTAAGTGGCTGAAAGGGACTGGCCAGGAGCAAGGGAGGTGGCAGTGTTATCAGCCCGCAGTGCTGACTTTCCAGCACGTTTCAGCGGAGCTGGTTCCCACTCACCCCTCTGCCTGCCCTGTGTCCAGCCCACTGGAGGGTCCTGTGCCCAGGATGGCCACTGATTTGAAGGAAAAGCAAAAAGGAAAAAAAGCCCCTGCTTCCTGGGCTGATGGAGCTTGTCTCAATTCTTCACACATGGCTTTGCTGCTTTCTGCCCCTTTGAGTCACGCCATTTCAGTCGAAAATCAAACTGTGGGCTAACAAACATGAAGCTAAATCCAGCAGTGTCACCATTGGCTCGCTCCAAACCTGCTCAACATTTGTTCTGTCACCCGACAGCCAGAACGTGCCTGGAAAATGGTGAGAGAGGTGATGCAGATTAGCTGGCCTCCCAGGGAGTTTTCACTCCTGCAGATGGGCAATCCTTGGTGTTAGGTAAGCATTAGTCTTTTTTTTTTTTTTTTGTTGACAGCATGGAACCAAGCTGATAACCTGCAAGATCTGTGGACTTGAGAACCACCCTGTATCTCTCTTAAGTGGTTGTTGAAGATCCCTGCTCCTCTAACAACGCATTTTCTGCTTCCAAGGTGGCAGGGAACTGCTGCAAGCAGCAATAGACAGGAGCAGACTGACCAGTATCACAGCTTTCGCCTCTTGGTCCCTTGTCCCTACCCTTACAATGAACAACCAAAACACCTAAAAATGATATATGGCAGAGGGAACACAGAATGGAAAGTAAAGTCATTCTGTGGTCCCTGCAATCCTGCTTTAACCTGGGAATGAAAAACAGGGCAAACAGGGAATGCCGTTAGGAAAAGAGGAAACTAACTCTTATTAGATTTCTACAAAATCCATTTCAATTTTTTCATTTTAAAATTATTTTTTATTTCAAAATCAACTTTGATTTTGACAAGTGTGAGACAAGACAAAAAGCTAAATGTCCCAAACTGCAGGCTTTGGGCCGAGGGAAGTATTTTGCTGTCTCTTGCTGCTGGGATGTGAATCGCGATTCCCGTATTCTTTCCAGGAGCCATGATCCGCACAGCTCTGACTCTGCTGAAACCAACAAACAACTACAGCTACAATTTACATTTGACTCACTTATCCTTCTTTTGGTTTATAAAAATAACAAAAACCAATCATGATGTAGACACGCTTACAGATTTCACAGCAAAGGGAAAAAAACTCTACAGAGAACCTGTATCTTCTACAAATACTGTCTCCAGGAGACAACAGTGTGAAAACACATCTGCAGCATCTCAAATTTCAGCTGTCAACCAAAGCAGCCAGCAAGTTCCAAATCTCTCTCAGTGACTCCTTTGTAGGAAGTTTCAGTTGTTGATAGACACAAAGTACCAGCTTGCACACGAATGCCTGGTGGGTTGGTGAGAGGTGAATTTAACCCCCTCCGTCAGGCTGGGCTGCCTCCCACCTCCCAAAAGGTTCCTCTGCTAGGAAGTTTGACTGGTTTCAAAACAAGGAGTTAAAAATAGTCTCTGACACTAAACCTGCCCTTGAGTTTCACTATCAGTTTTGGTGGGTATATAATAATATTTTTCCGATTGAGGGGGGAAAAAAAACCAAAACAACCCAGGCATTCTCTGGCTGCATGTATACTGGAGATTAACCATGTCCAGGGCTGCTCTCGGACTGCGAGGCCAGCTGTCCTGGAAAATCCTTCAGGCTCTTAAGCCCTCTTAGCATCCATAACATGCTGGCTGCATCCACGCTGCCCACTGGGAATTGCTCCTAGCCCATGCTGACTCCCAAAATATGCTCTCAAATGGTTCAGGAGGGTGTTAAGTGGCCTGGCCAAAAGTGTGCCGGGGACCACTCCAATGGTTTAATCAGAGCACAGACATTCACCTCGCAGTGTCTGCGCTCATTCCCTGGCACTGCTTAATTTACAGCCTTTCCTTTCCACAGCCCGCTCCTTTACAAACAAAGGAAATGGAAAACTAATCAGCCATGCAAAGGGAAAGTGCGGCTCACCGTAAATACACAGTCTGCAGGGAGAAAATAAGCAAAGGGCGGTGGGAAAGCAGAAAAGAATCTGTAAATTTTCGAGTAAGTGAGTTCACGGCAGGCAGAAGTACATTGCTTATTCTGGAGTCCTATTTTTAAGTTGCTGATGAAGGATGGTCAGCGGGGTCAGGGGAGACAGGGCAGTGAAGCAGGAGCAGCGGTTCCCCAGCATCCCCCCTGCACACCGGGCTTCCCCTGGGCTTGGCGGCACAAACTTTGAGCTCTTCTGCTTCATGTCCCTGATAAGAGGACCAGCACTGCGAGGCTCCAGAGTGGCCCTTGCACGATTCAAAGCTCTTCTCTTCACTTGTCACGACGATTTGTAAAGGGGTAGAAGGAAAGGAGAGTCTTACTTCATCCCTGGCAGTGCCAGCCGGGTGACTGTCATCATTTCCCAGTAATGCTGCAGCCTTTCCGCTGACTTCAGAACTTGTGGCAGAGAAAGTAAAGAAGTAAAATGTCAGAGCAACTAATTTAAATAATGCCAATGCCTCACGCTGACAGGGAGCAGCGTAAAAACCTCCTGACAGCTCACCTGGGCATTGCAAATGGCCTCATCCACTTTAAGAGTTTTAATTTATAGAAACCGTATGCGTGCACCTCTGCTAATGTCTTGGTTCAACATCCCCAGACAGCTTATTCATTTGAAAATAACGAAGTTAAAGAGTTATCCTGCAGCTACAGGCTGGGCTGGTTTTGATCTTTTTCTGAACAGTCTGACAATGTTAATCTGCTCAAATCTTCACCTGGATTTGAGTTCAGAGCAAAAAGCCCGGCTAGGCTGAACACACAGCACGGCTGCTTCGAGTAGGGAAGGAAGAGAAAAGGAAGAAGCAGATAAATGTCCCTGCACAGGCTTGGTCTCGCGTAACTAAAGTTGCCTGCTGCCAGATTGGAGTTTCTTTAATGTCTGTGACTTCTTAAAATCCAGCTTCAGCGGGGGTAAAATCGAAGTAAGTGAATTGTGTTTGTCTTGTTGCAACTAGCCGAACACCCTGCCTTACTTAACTTGTTAAAAAAAGTTGAATTTTCATTTTTTCCACTAGGATAAAGAAATTCTTAGCTGCTTTTCTTAGAAAGTAATTTCTGTTCAGAGGCACGGAAAGATGATAAAAAGAGCTGCTACAAATGGAGTGGGTGTTTTACAAGCCCACGGGAAGAGAAAATCATCTGCACTGGCACAAACTCCTGCTGTTCAGCTTTAAGGATCTCACTTGTGTGACAGAGCCAGGAGTTTAGATTTCATCCTCAATCTGCAGCGTCTTTGAAATGGAGCCTGAGCTCTCCGAGGCTGTGTTGAGACGTCAGTCCTCAGCCATGCAGCTCCAGTGACCACCGCTGAAGGCCCCCGTGGCTCCTGTCTCCCAGGCACAGCATGCCCCGGGTTTCTCCATGGAAAAAGGTGCTGGGCAGAGGGTGGGCATGGCTGGAGGACACGGCTGCATCCCGCCCTTGGGAACTGCTGGGAGGCCTCAGCTTTGCCCTCTGGCCTCCCGAAGGAGGTTGTGCTCTCAGTTAGCTGGCTGATAAACTGGTGGGTCCACCAACGCATCACACCAAGGGCTGACGATGCTGCCGGGGAGGCAAGAGCAGGTGTTTGGCACTTTGTTATCAGCATCTGACCCAGTGCCACGCTTGGGGGCCAACATTAGGACGTGAGAGAGTGCATGGGACTGTGCCCACCCCTGGAATAACCAACCCGGCCAGCTTGGTGTTGATGAAGTGGCCAACTCAAGCGGCTTGTGCTGCTGTGATGGATTTCCTACCAGGCAGCAGCGTACAGCCGACTGCCGCAGGGATGCTCTGGCTGAGAGGAGCAGAGAACCCAGTATTTGTAATAAGTACCGAAAAGAGTCAAAAGCTCACCCCCACTGAGCAACTGGACTGGGAAATGAATCCATCTGGCTCTCCAGCCACAGCTCCTTGTGCTGAACTCTCTTTCCTGGGAGGAAAACTGGGGGAATTTGGCCATTATTGCCCCAAACACGCAATTTAAGGAATAGCAAAAAACAACGGCTATATGTTAGCTGCATTTTAGTTAGATCAAGTGAAACTAGAGACTAATTTTTCATAATTAAGATAAATCTGAAAAAAAGAAATTAATCATAACATTTTCAAGTTCCTATTTCCCCCGAGGAGGCAGAAGACAGAGAAGCAACGTGGGTCTCAGCGTTGCTGAAGGGAACTGGTGGGTGCCTCTAAACATTCAGGCAACACCGGGTCTCTCAATACAAATTTAAAAGACTGGTTTGACTTTTCACAACAATGCCAAAAAGTTTGGTCATCATCCAAACAGAAAAGGGGAGGCATACAGAGATGCTGTATGATCGGTAGAACAGGTAAGACATTGGGTAAGGAAGCAGCATATAAATAGCGAAACGCCTGTTTCTCTTTATTTACTGAGAGGCTGTCTGACCCAGCAGCTATGTAATGTCTCAGTATTACTTACTTGTTTACTTAAATATTTTTCAGCTGCCTGAGAGGAAGTTCAGGTGACTGAGAAATTAGTTGGGGCTGCTTCTGCTGCGTGCGTGTGGCAGACCCATGGCTTGGCAGGGACCTGCCGCGGCTGCTGCTGGCAGCAATGACACATCTTGGCTCCGCAGGGAGCGAGACGGACCCTGTGCTGCCCGGGCAGCCCCTTTCCAAGGCGTAAATACTGTCAATGGTCAAGAGCCTCATCCTTCCTCAAGTGCCTGAATGCCTCCAAACGGTGGTGTTGTTGCTTTGTAGCTTCTTGCTCATGGCTTGGGAACAGGAAGATCCACCAGTTTTCCTCCTGCGAGGATGCAGATTCATCTCTTGGCATATTAAGGTGTTATATTTGGTTATCCTAAGGATCAAGATGTAACAGAAAGTGTCCTCACGTCCTGTTTTACTCCCATTGAGAATAACCCTCCCTTGGGTTTCTATCCCTAGTGACAGCATCCGAGTGAGCACCACCTCCTTCCTCTTGTTCCCTGCACAGCCCACAGGCAGGAGCTCTTCCTTCTCCGTATGTGTTCACCTGCACACTGCAGGAATTCCCGAGGTGAAAGAGTTTTTTTCAAAGCCCAGATGAAAGTTAAAGGGCAGCTCTCCGGAGCACCCAGGAGCTGACTGGTAAGCACAGCTGCCAGGAAGAAGCAAGCTCAGTCCGAGCCTCTGCTCACAAGGTCCTCACACTGAATAAATATTTCCTTAATTAATTATTAAGGACATTAAACCTGAAAGACCCTGCTAAACTAAATGGAATTTGAGGAATACGTACATTTGCTTATTATTGAAATATTTATCAGCTTGGAAACTAAATTAAATGTCAGTTCACATTCATTTCCATTCAGTTACACTCACAGATTTTCTTTTATCAGCATAGAGCTTTAGGAGCTGGATATGAGTTTAATTGCTTAGAGAAATTATTAAACCTCGTCAAAACTCAAAAAAAATATTTGCCTCCATATTAAGTTCCGTAACTCATTTAATCAAAATTAATTTCAAAATCTGGTATCCTAGTATATCTTTCAAATTCCTCCTGTACAACACTGAGTGTAGATCAAACACCCAGCACAAACTAAAACCAAAAAATAAATCAGTCAGCAGTTTGTCAGTCAATGCCAGGGCTGCAAAACTGACCTGGCATGAAACGACCTTACTCCAAATATCTGTGTGCAGCTGGGAGCTTGCCACATGCTCGAGCTAAGGTAGCTGTCATGCTTGCAAAAAAAAAAATCTTTATTATAGTTGTACTTACTGACAAAAATGTTATTACTTTTTGGCATCACAAAAAAACAGAAGCCTGCGTGGAAACGTACCGGGCAGCACATGGCAGGGCGGCAGCACCAGCCCCCAGGCACGGGACATCACCTGGCCATCCCCCTGGAAAGCAGCACACTGAGACTGGGGGAAATAAACGCGTGTCAAAGACAAAGGGTTATAATTAGAGGGATGGGAAAGCCTAGAAAATAAAAATATTGTCAGAACCTGGCATTTTGCATCTCGGCACAGACACCACGAGCTGGTGTGCCAGCAGCAGGCTCAGCTCCCCTGCCCTCTGCTCTGCCAGGGCAGGAAGCAGTGTTGTGCAAACAACCTCTGCAGGGAGACGAATACCTGCCGTTATCTCTAGTTAAGCAAGCAAGAACAAGGCTGGAGAATTCTGTATAAATACTGGTCACTCTCTTATACTCTTCTAGAAAGGAAAAAAACAGAATTGCTCTTCCCATTCTATCTTCAAAAAAGCTGAAAAGTGCAATTTAATGAGGCTTTCACAAACCTCAGAGAAACTTTTCCAAATGCCTATAAAGCTGGAGGATTAAATAAATGGTTCGTTCAAATAGTGGAAGAGTTATGTGACTTCACAAAACACGCATATTTTTAAATAGAAAATACTGCGACTTTTTAAAATTTGGTTTAAAAATTCCATAACTAGGCACACATCATTAGCAGTTCGTACTCACATCAACTCTCGTATCAGAGAAAAATAAAGTTTTGTTTGTGTGAGATTGTTAAGCAAAATAGTAACTATACAAATTTAAGAACAAAAATAACTTATTTATGCCAAGTTAATGGCAATCAGCCTTATGAATGACAGTTTAGGAGGATTATATGATATATTGCAGGTTTCAACCAACTAAAAATAGGAAAGCTGTACAAGCCATAAAAACTGCATAATGGACAGCTTGCAGTTCCAGGAGGGCTGTGCTTGCAATCCTTGACTACAAATGGAGTTGCTTTCTGGCTGTGGAGATAGATCTTCTGGGGCCATAATTAATATATACAATCCCAAGCTTTCCAAATGAGTCAGACACTTAAAAATATGATATTGGGCTTAAAGTTGTGACATTTTTATAAAATCAGCTAGTGGTTGCCTTCCAGGGTTTGAGCTGGGTTCACAAGTTCAAAGTATGTTCCAGCACCTTGAGGCATTTTAAAATCGTAAATAAAGATTACTGTATAACCAATGTGATACCAGCAATGGGGCTTTAAAAAAAATCCCGGAAAAATATTGTGAGGCACCCACTATGGTCATAAGAGTCAGCGGTGCCTGCTGAAGAGATCTTCACTATGCTAACTCGTTAACTCTGAACCCTTATCATTAACTCACTGTGCTAAAAAAAAAATTCAGGGAAAATAATGGACATTCAGGATGTCCTTGGGAATCCTCAGCAGTCCCTGAGGGCTTTGAGAGCTCTGCATTTCAGACGAGGTGACAAGTCATTTTGGTCCCCTCCTGGAGCTGACCTCTGCAGGAAGCTCAGGTGTTGCTTCCCAGCCGTCCTGCCGCCACAGCATCCCCTGAACGTCATTGATTTGGGAGCACAGCTCCACCTGGGAGCTCCTGCGGGTCAGCCAGACAGCCCGTGGCGTGCAGTAATACCTGTATCCAGGGATGCTTCCCGAGGAGGGGCTTTGCTAGAACCGGGGTCCGGATGGGGAAGGAGGGAGTCGAGGATGGAGGTGTCCCTGTGCCATTGCTCTGCTGCTCCCACCCGAGGTTCCCTGGGGTCCCTGCTGCTCCCCAGAGAAAAGACAAGGCTCAGGGGCTGACACAAGGAGAAGGGGACAAGTGGCATGTTCTGTGTGCTCTGCCTGCCAGCCGGTAGGACAGCTAGAAAACACAGGGGTTCCAGGCTTAAAGTGGCTTGGAAATACTTGTATCTTTTAATTTAGAGATTCCTATGGGCTTTACCCGTGTGTCTCCAAAGACAGAGCACAGCAACCTGAAGAACCCCTAATACACCAGGCAGTGTGTTTGCCTGCATGATACCATACACCATATACCAACCCAGGTGGTAAAATCTCACACCCCTCCTCAGAGCTGGTTCCATAAGTCACCAAGTAACCCCTTTCAAAAAAAAAAAAAAAAATCAGCCAAAATGAGGGAAGGAAAAAGCCGGTAGGTAATGCACGGGGTTCCTCATTGCGTAGACGGGTTCTGCAGAATACATGCAATGAAATGCAAAGCAACGAAATGGCGAAACAGCAGCAAAGATGTCCCACGTCCAGCTCGGTCCGTCAGTCCCGCTGCACTCAGTCTGCAGACGGCTAGCTGCTGGCTGAGATGCGAGCCCCCCTTGGCTGGCCCGGCTGGGCGACCTGCAGCACAGCAAGAGCTGCGGAGCAGTTTCCTTCACAGCCAAAGAAAGGCTGGGACACAGCGACAACTCCAGATACCATGGAGGTCTAGAAGACATGGAGGGGACGGGGGAGCATTGCTGCTGGGAAGCTGGGGATGTTGCAGGGTGTACGGGAAACAGAGCCATGACACTGGAGGGAGGGAAGGGCTCACGCTGATAAAAGCTCATTCACACATGTGATTAGTTTTCATAAACTAACAGAGTTTGAATCCACCTTGTGGTTTCTCTGAGTTCTCCCCTGATGTTCTTGCAGCACGGTTATGGTATAAGCAAAGTCTGGCAGGTCAAGCCCACTCCAGAGCCAGCTAGTGTGGAAAGATCAAAGCCAACGGATGCGAGCAGTGATGGGTCCCGGCAGGCTCAGGGGCAGGACTGGTGGTGCCAGGAGGCTTCTGAGGTCTGGGAGACCATGAAGGGCTTTGCTTTGGCAAAACACTTGGCCAAGGAGAACACGGTGTTCTGGAAAGCTGTGATCTTTTCAAAGAAAATAGTAACAATGCTGTTCAACTCTACAGACCAACTGTTATTGAAATCATGGATGCAAGAACGATGTAGCTGTACTCGGGATATTACCCTTGAAGGAAGAAAGCAGGACTGCTATGGTATCTAAGGGAATAGCAGTTAGAACAGCGTATGGCACATTTCCCCGTTATTTCTTAACAAACTGCATGTGGATTCTTGCTAACTAGTAAATGCCAACTTAGTATCTGTAGATTTTTTTGTCCTTGCTCTGAACTGAAAGAACGAGTTTTATTGGATTATGAACACAAGGACAGGTACGGTAATGAAATCTTAACCAGCTGTAATCACAAATTAGTGCAAACACATTAACTAAATCTTGGCTTTATAGAGAAAAAGACCCCAGAATATTGTGTTGATAAATGCCTCAATTCTCTTGAAAATTTGTTTAGGAAACTTCAGTCTTGAATAGCTGGTTCTAGGAGAAAACTGAGCAATTAGCCATCTGTTTATTTATTTATTAATAGTATATTAATCACTCTCTACAACTGCCTG
>VZTO01001453.1:0-11180 GCA_013400615.1 Syrrhaptes paradoxus
GCAGTTACCTTTTCTTATTCAATATGGTCTGTAATTAGAACCTCTCATTGCCACTATGTGAGCAGTAAGTAATCACAGTGTGTCGTGCTGGGGACCTGGGAGTAGCTGATAGCACACCCTGGGAACAAAGAAACCAGAAAATACGTGCAGAAAATTATGACACCAGTATACAAATTTTCTTCCAAATTGCCAGTTAGCACTTTAAGCTCTGTAATCTCTAAAGAGTTTCATTCTCTGTTTTAAGGAACTCTCTCCAGTACATATCATTAGGTTCTTGGCTTCTAAGTCTTACTATGGCAAGGACTCCCCCAGGTCAGTTAAGAACTATGTGACAAATAGCTTCCTTGTTATTAGTTTAAGATGTATTTCCTTTCAGTTTGATTGAATGTTCTGGAGGATAGACAGCAACACACAATTTTTCTTCCATTTACCATATATCATTTTGTTTACCTTCAGCATATCTGCCCCCACTCATCTTCTGTATAAATTAAATATGATCTTTTCAGTCTCTGCTGTATGATTTTAATCTCTATAACCTCTAATGTCTATTTTACTCTTTATGCACAGTGCATGCTTTTATGGTAAAAAAAGTGAGCAGTTACTTTCATTGAAAAATCTCTGAGGATGTATAGATCTCTTCTCAGAGTACTTACATTTCATTTAGAATCTGTTTATACCTCATATTACTCTGCCTCTTTTTGATTCTTTTGTATTTGCCAGTTTTGAATTCTAGCAGTTTTCAGAATAGAAGTTATATCTGGGTCCTGAAATCCAGGCTCTTGTTATCACACACAGTCAGATTGTATAATTATATTCTGAATTTAGTTAGCTTTCTTTTATGACCAATTATGGAGGTCATATGGCTCACATATGCCTCTCTACCTTGCTGCATTACTGGGAGTTTCCAGCATCTGAGGATCTTTGGAGTAAGTTGTACCCAGTACAGAGGATGCCAGCTGACTCTTCTGTTTGGGCACTTTCTAATAATTTCCTCACAAATTTATTCATAGCCAGCTTATACCCATTTGTGCTTGTGCCAGTATCCTCCATTAACCTAAAAAAATCCCTCAATATCTCTGTTTATCCTCCAAGTTACTTCTAGAGAAAAGCCCACGTGCCTTTCAGCTTTTCTTTCAGTAGAAAAAACAAGCTGAACTCTTTTGGAGTCCTCCTGTGAGACAGACTTTCTATTTTTCTGCTCACCTTAGTGGTCCTCCTCTCCCTGGTTCCATCTTCCTGAACAGGGCTGACCAGAAGTGCGCATACGGTTTCAGGGAACATCTCTCCCAGAGGGTTAATGTGCCCTTATCTGCATTCTGCAGCTCCTCGACGTGCAAGGTTACCATCCGCTTCACTTGTCATTTCTAAGAGAGGTTTATCCTTGTCCCTCATCTCCTGCGAACTTAACCACGAATGGAACAATGTCAGTCCTAAGTCCAGATACAGTCAGCAGGCAACAGGTTATATTCATCGTGTCTTCTGAGGACATTCACACAACATTCAGTATTTAAATTTTGTATACTTTGATTTTTTTCTCATGTACCCTCTGTCCTGGAGTGGCCTGTATTTCAATAGGTATGTCACAGCTCCCGAATAATGACAGCACTCAGTGCTGAATGTGTAATGTGTAATGACCCCTGTGTAACGTACTATAAACACAACAATGGCAAATCTGTGTTCACACGGAAGACTTTGGCTTGGCAGATTCATAAGTAAGTACAGTCTCTAGAGGATACTACAATGTGTAGCCATACTCATAGGAAAATATAACTACAATCATCCCCACATTACTGCCTTAATTTACATGCTACTAATACCATGAACACTTCTAAACAGTTCGCTNGAATGAGGTTACTTTTTTCCTATAACAGAATGAAGAGTCACTGTTTTCATCATACTCATCATACTCATAAGCTTATTTTGCATAACACTGATTGCAAAGGCTAGTGAGCAGATAAACTTCTAAACTGATATAGCAAAGGGATGTGAAGTCTCCGTTTTCTGCAAAGAACAAAGTTGTGGGTNTACACATGACATAATAGAATAGTTTTTCTGTATTAACAAATGTTTCAGATAAAAATAAGAAAAGCAGATGTGTCTCAGCAGAGGAGAGGTGGACTTTGGCCAAGAAGTACTGGTGAGCATGGCAGAGAGAGCTCTTGCAAGTAGGAATGGTTCGTTCTGTACTTCCCATTTGTTGTTTTCTGTCAGTAACTGAGTGAGCTATGTTCCAGACACTTGCAGACAAAAATAGAAATTAGTGCTGGTTTTATATTTATCACACACTGAGTGTGCCTCACTCCCATCTACTTATGAAATTTCTGTGGGCAGAAGCAGCTTTGGTCACTGTCGTTCGTCTAGTGGCTAACTTTTCTGTTTTGTCTCCATTATTTGCTGAGCAATTCCTTTTACACTTCTGTATAGACATAAATAAGTAAAAATAAAAATTCTGTGGACATGATCACAGAAGATTATTAACATTTCAGGACATTTCCTTAATGTTCAATCTGCCTTGTAATGTAAATCTTTTTAAAATAAACAAGATGGGCACTTAAATTATTAAATCTGAAGAAGTGCAGAGATGCCGAACGGATATTTAGTATTTAATGTTCTGAATGCTGTTAGATTAACATGACATATGACTTAGTATTTTCTAACCTCTTATCAGGTTCAGTATAAGCCATGAGAAAAGCTCTTGAGAAAAGTGACACCAGTATATTGACAAAAGCTAACAACTTTCAAAAATGAAAATGCAGAACACTGCTTTATACTGAACAACCTTAGTCATTATGAAACATTAGTAATTAATGTTGTTGGGGGAAAAAAAAAGAAAAAAGGGAAGAAAAAAACCCCAAGTCCAACATATTTCAGCATTCAGTTTTCCACATGCATCAAAGCCTTCCTTGAAAATACAGCTTTCTGGAACTTTTTCTTTCCAAGTTAATGAGGAGCTATGTTCATACTTGTTCTTGGAGGTCATGGAATTGATGCCCTACTGCAAATCTCTTCTCTTGTCATTTGCCCCTACCCAAGAACCATATGTAACAGTGATACATTAGAGTTTATGTATCTCAGACTGGAGAAAAGAATTGCACAAGTAAGAAATCAGATGCCAGGAGGAAAATAAGCAATCAAGTACACATCGATATTTATTTTGAATTTTGCATATGCTACCTTTAAAAGAGCACAAAGTTTGATATTCTGAAAAGCAGCAGTGTATCAACCAGAGATGTTCTTGTAAATCAAACCTGCCCTGAATGAACACCAAAACCAACAGAAATCTTGTCTTTTATTTTTCATTCTGAGTGAAATGAGCCACAACCCCAGGCATAGGATGCAACAACACAGGAATTGCTAAGTTCATTCTTCTGCATAACCAATGTCTGTATCAGGAAATAATGAGTTGGAAATCCTGGAAGCAAATTTGGAGGGTTAACATCCTCTCCTCCAGGGTGACTCTCCCATAAGAACTTGCTAATAGCAGGAGACATTTTGTCAGGCAGGATAGATTAGGATGTGCACTGGGATGGAAGTATTCAAGTGTTATTTCATCTGTCTTTCTCTCTTGATCCTCCTGTTTCAACCATGAGGATCTTCATGTCTGAATGAATTGCAATGGCTATCTCTGTATTACAGATAAGCTTAAGACATGTAAAATATGCTGCTGGTGCTAATTAGTCAAGATGTAATTAGTCCAAGGAAATTAATTGTACATAAATAATGTGGAATTTCAGCTTCATGGCTCAAGAGATAAATTCAGAGCCTTTTCAGAGCTGTCTGTCTTAAAAATAAAATAGCAGAAAAGGATTATTAAGGAAGCTCTTCAAAATTCCCATTACCCTGCTAATGAAGATTTAGCACATTGCCCAGAAGACATGGCTGATCTGCACTCTGTAAGGTCCTTCCACCACATCAGTATTTGCATATCCCCAGCTGCTCTCATCAGAGAGGAAGTTAATAGTGACTTTGAAGAAGCAACTTATCTACCTCCCAACAAAAAATAAAGCACTGTAAGTACAGTCCATGCACAGCAGTGAGTAGGTAATTAAGAGTGTTCTCCTTCATTAACTGGACTTCAAGTGAGCATCTCTTGGGTGTGTACCACAGGCTCCTCCAACCTTCCTGTCAGAAGCTGTTAAAGTTCACTTCAGGACTGCATGTGTCCTAAATCAGGATCTGTGACATATCTATAAAACAAGATTGTTTTGGATATTTAAGACAAATTCCCCTCTATTCTGTGCACAGAAATGCTTGACTTCAGTAAAAGACAGGGGCAGCACATCAGCTGAGATCTCTCATCAGCTGAGAGCCAAAGATGTTAATGAACAATTTTCCCATGTTTTTCTTGCAACCTCACTGAAAGTTGCAAGCTTCTCAACTAACTGTAATTCTTATTTTCTCTTGTTTTTTTAACTTAAGAAGATGACATTTGGTAAGTAATGAACAGTCAAACCGGGAAGAATTGAATGACTTGTAACAAAACAAATTGTAACCTGGATTTTTCTGATAGCCTTGTATTTTACCTCAGTGGCAGCGATGATTGCTAGGTTCCCCTGACAAAGATAAAAATGAACAAAAAAATTAATGTGAGAAGATACAAATGGGATTTCTTAACCAACTGATATACACACTCTTTAAGTTTTTTTGTTGTTTAGCACTTCTTTTCCATCTTGGTCTTTGAGGATGACCTATGTTGGCTTTATTATCTTGTATGTATTTTTGCTTTGCCTTTTCCCTCTCCCTGTAAAGTCTCCATGCTTTCATTTTTTGCAGTATTTTTCCCACCCATTTGTTTTTGAATTTGTCCTAATAACGTACCAAGTTTCAGAGATACTATCTCTGCTCCACCTTAATTTATTGCCCAATTTTTTTTTTAATAAGCAATGGCAGTATTATTATTATAAGGTGACAAAATAATTTCACTGGCCAAAATTTCACGTTGATAGTCTGACATCACATTCGTAAGTGGTATATGTCATGTAACATAAACCAATACTGCTGGGATTCAGAGATTTGGAGGGGAGTAAGTAGCCAACCTAAGGTAGGTAGTAGTTGATTATAAAACTTGTATGAATGTATAGGAAGATAAACTAGTTATCTATAAGACAAAAAGGTGCTCAACTTTTTAAATTCATAATTCAAACACAGCAAGAATATATGGAAATATTTCATCAATACATAGAAATATAGCATACGAAGATATATTTAGTTCTTACTTGGGATTTTCCCCTACTCTACCACTACACACACTTGCTTTATGAGAACTACTACTTCACAGCTCTGTGAACCGTGCCCCAGTGGCTCCAGAGCAGCAGGTGGCCCCTCTCTTGCAGTATCTGAGTAATGCTTGTGCACAGCTGCAATTCTGTTTTCTCATTCTTTCTTTTATAGTCAAGGAAGCTCTGCTGTGACAAGAAAGAGGGCAATTTTGGTTAAGAGCATATCTAGCTCAACAGAAAATCTGGCAAATGAGAAGAAAGGAAATTATACAATCAAGAGCAATCAGAAAATTATTTTCATGGGTGATAGCTCTCAGATTGCAATGTTTCTACATGGATCTGCAGGGCTTGCTATGAGCCCAACTGCAATTTCACATTTGTATAAAATCACCTGCCCACATGAAAGAACAGCTTGTGAATGACATGATTTTTCATGATATGCTGAAGAAAAAGGTCTGAAGGGACCAGGTATTTTCAGTCACTGAATACAATGGGTCTTCCACCCAGCCAGAGCTGTCTGTTGAAATTGTGCCACTTTTTCTTTAAAATGAGCATGTCAGAATATGCTACTGACTCCAGTGTCTAAAGCTAGGATTAATTAGTATTCCAGTTACTAACCTTGAACAAGGTAATCCTTTAACCAGAGAAAACTCAGGTCTGTGGGGTAAAATGGATTAAATAAATCTCTCTGCCCATTGTGTTTGAGTAGGGCTGGTACTTTCCTCCCAGCACATTCTTTGCCCATTATTTTTCAGTAGTTTCCTGAGATGCAACAAATCCCATATCAGTTTCTTTCAGTTTTCAGTGAAGTCATCTTACTCCTGTCATTTCTGAGACTGGGATATAAATCTGTTTTCCGACATGCCCTGATCCTTTCGGGATTCTCCCAGACTTCACCAAGGCCAAGGACAGATTCTTGATGCTCCTATTGTCTACCCTTTCTCTCCCTACATCCACCATGCTCAGTCATTTTCTGGGGAAATGAAACACTCCTCTCCCTCCATAGTGAATCAGTTAACTCAGTGTGCATCTACTAGGATAAGGCACATAGGCAACACCACGTGCTAAACCATGACAAACAACACGAAGTTCTCTCTCACATGTTCAAATAAAATAGCCTTAATATAAAGATTTAATTATGTATATGTGAATTTTTGTACTATACATTTAAGGGTAGGAGAGGAAACCATAATTACAAAATAGACATTACTTTATAAAAATTGATGACTGTGAAAAAATGTTAGTGTTACAGTGAGAAAGTAACTCAATATGCAATCCCCCTACAATAATATTTTGTTAAACTGCAAAGAGAGAAATCATGACAAGTGAAACTGATTTCCTATTCATGTGACATTAGTAGGACTGAAACAAGATTATTACCATCACTTCTTTCTGATGTTCCCTTAAAAAAAAAAAAAAGTTGAAAATTTACAAAACTCGTAAACCAGCAGCCATACAAATAATTGAAAAGTTGGTAGAAGTCATTCTAGTGTGACACGCAGGGTGGGTTTCAGCTAGTCAAGTGGAATGCCTGAAATTTAGGTGTTAATATATAGCTCAAAGAACCCTTTACACTAGTCATCATTTGGGGTTTGTAAAAGCAGGTGCCTGCAGCCGTTTTGAAGCTCCCTGGGATACCCTGAATAGCTGCACAGTGTGTCACCTGTCTCAGCAGAGGCAGCCGACCCTCACCTGGGTCTCCAAGTTCCCTTAATTCTGATGGAAAAGACCACAATAAAACCAGGTAGCTGAAAGCTAAACCCAGACAAATTGAAGTGAGAATGACACACACTTTTTTGGTGACTGTGATTAACTTTTAAGCAACAAATGTAAAGTAAAACATCAAAGTTTGTGTCAGATTGTTTGTATTTTGGTTACTTCAAATCAAGACTGGATTTGAAACAAACAGCAAATTTAGAATAGTTTGACATGGCTGCAGTTGTTAGCTCAAATATAGTGCTACGGTTTTGAAGAGGTGTTTGTTTAAGGAGTATAATTTTCACAAGAAAATAGAAAAAAAAAAAAAGGAGAGACAGATTAAGTAGGAAGAGAAAAAAAATCTTTCTCATCTCTACTCATGTATCTTTCTCTACATTAGGGTCCCAGATGCTCAGCTCCGAAATGTATTTAACCCTCACATGAGCGATAACAGGGAGAGAACAATATGGTGGCAACATGGATAAAGAAGCCAATTCTAATATTTTAACTTTGTTGTGTCTTATTTTTTCTTCCTCTTAGGTTTCTTTTTGTATTTCTGACTTACATATCATTCTGCTAACTTTGATTCTGCTCTTTGTGATTCCTGGCTGAGCTTTAGTCACTGGAAAAAGTGTTCAAATGGATATGCATTTCTCATGTGCTTGTCACTGTTTATGATCCTTGCTTCTGCCTTTTTTCAAAAATTGTTGTTTTATTCACAGATGTGGAAAAGAATGGAAAGGAAACCGTTGCCACATAAGTGCCAAGCCTCTTCAGCCTCCAGCTTCAAGTCTTCTTCAAAATGGTGGGTCTCTAAAAAGAAAGAAATATCTTTCAATTCATTTTTTGAGTGTTTACTTTTACTTATTTCTGGTTTTGATTGCTCTGATTTTGCAGATATTTGGATTGGGTTGGGTATCAGTTTCTTGCTGATTAAAATTACAGCTACTGCCTTGTATTTCCTTTTGAAGAAGAAAGTGCCAGAAACGTAAGTGATACTTTTATTTTGTGTAAAGCAGACACAATTGTGGCACAAAGCAATGGCTGACTGCCCAATCTCTTTGGTTTCAACTTTTAAATCGCCTGTTTGTCTTCATAGGCAACACTAAGCATAAGACCTAGCTTTGAAACAAAAGCTGACCTTAGTGGATCCCAGTCTGGAAACAGTTAAAACTTGAATGTTCTAATTGCAACATTGTATGATTATTCCGAAATTATAAAATTCACCATTTGTCTACCTTAATAGCAGTAGCCCTGATTTTTGTACATAATAGTTAAATGTGAAAAATAGAAGGTATCTATGGTTTCGTGAAATCTCTGAGGCAGATTCATAGCTTTTCCTGAAGCTATAGTGTTTGCCCCCTCTCCTTTAATTACTACAGACACACTTACAATCTGACCTTCAGTTTTAACGTTTTATTCAACATCTTAATCAGTGGTTCTTTAGATGTGGCTCACCAGTGTCACCTTATCTGTTCCTTCCACCCTTTCCCTCTACCGGTTTGTCTCTGCCATGGTTTAACCCCAGACAGCAACAAGTACCACACAGCTCCTTGCTCACTCCACCCAAGTGGGATGGAGGAGAGATTCAGAAGGGTAAAAGTAAGAAAACTCATAGGTGGAGATAAAGACAGTTTAATAAGCAAAGCAGAAACCACACATGTAAATAAAGCAAAACAAGGAATTGATTCACTACTTCCCATTGGCAGTCAAGTCTTCAGCCATCTCCAGGAAAGCAGGACTCCACCGCTCATAACCATTACTTAGGAAGACAAATGTCATTACTCCGAAAGTCCCTGCTTCCTTCTTCTTCCCTCAGCTTTATATGCTGCTCATAACATCATATGGTATAGAATAGCCCTTTGGTCCGTGAGGGTCAGCTGTCCCAGCTGTGTCCTCTCACAACTTCTTGTGCACCCCCAGCCTCCTCACTAGTGGGGTGGAGTGAGAAGCAGAAAAGGCCTTGACTCTGTAAGCACTGCTCAGCGATCATGAAAACATCCCTGTATTGTCAACACTGTTTTCAGCACAAATCCAAAACCTAGCCCCATACTAGCTACTAGGAAGAAAATTAATTCTACCCCAGAGAAAACCAGCATAGTCTCACACTATTATCCAGTACTGCTGTCTGCACTGGGACTGACCCAGTACAGACCTCTTGGCTTGTGGTACAAGGACCTGTCTTACTCGTGGTGAATGGGTGCTCTAGATGGTGATTTTTTTTTCAAAATATGTGTCTTCCACTCAGTGCTATGCTTACTATTAGTACTCTGCAAATAGCAACTATATTATCTTCTGACATCCTACAGCATAAACTGCACCTTTAGTAAAGGGAAAAAAATTAGCAAAGTCGGTAGTGATTTATTTCAAAATTCATTTCAAGCTCTTTGAAAAATAGTAGTAGCAGTACTAGAGATCTCTTCATCCAATTATTTGATTTCAGAGGTTTTTTTAAGATATGCCTTAGAATGACAGTTCATTATTTCACAGATATATTTCCTAGCTCTTCCTGTCATCCCTCTGATAATCTCTGCTTTCTCTCTCCTCCCAAATTTAAGATTTAAAAAAAATTTTGCTGCTTCTTCTTTTCCTCTAACACTAGTATTTCTTCTCTGTCCATCTCTTGACTTATTCTGCTAGATTCTTATCAGCCAAAGTACCTATCACTGTCCCTTCCTCCTGTTCAGCAATTCCTGTTGTGCATTACCTTGTCCATTTTCATGTTAGATTTCCCTCACCCCTCATTTCCTTCTCCAGAGTTCGTCTTCAAAGCTGTCTCTTTTCCTTTAAACTTCTGCTCTGCTATAGACCTTTCTCTCTTTGGGGATGTTGTTATCTCCCAAACTACCTACTAAACTGTGCAGACTGCTATCCTGACGTTATTGCTGTTGACACATCTCCTAACACTGCATGCTACCCCTGACAGGTAGACTTGTCAATGCACACAGAAGAAAAATGTTAAAGCAGGAACATTTAGTGGTTGCGCTACTGTTAATTGAGTGCATAGTTTCACTTATGTTCTTATGTTCTTATGTCTTCTTCCTCTTCTGTAAAGTGGGAATAATAGCATATCCTTATCTTACTTCATTGAGGATTAAAGACTTAATTCATTCAGATTTATCCAACCTGCTAAGGTACACATGTGGAAAGGCACCTCAGAAGTGCAAGATTAGTTGCATTGTAAGAGCTGCTTGATATTTTTTTTGTAATTTCAATTAATATTTTTGTAAAAAAAAAGTTTATTTTTAATGGTGTTTTAATCAACAAATGATTATTTTTTCCTACACAATTTGTCCTGTGCTCTAAACTCTCTTTTACATTTCTCTTTAGTAACTATCTGCTTGACTTTTGCTGGACTGCCATCACTTCTCTTCTATCCACATGTTTGTATTCAAGGAATATTTTTTTCCATTATTGCAATTATACATGCTAAAAAAAAATAGTCTTTTTTGTACATGAAAAGTTACCCTGTTAAAATATGATGCCAAACACCCAAGTGTCCTACTAGGTACGCAGTAAAACAGGGACAAATGAGGATCTTCTTACTATGGCACTAAGAAAGTATCACAGACCTGACACGAAGAGAATCAGAGCTGTGCAACAGGGAGTTAGATAGTTTATACAGCAAAACTCATTCTGGTCTTGATTGTTTTCACTGGAGCTGCCAAAAAGGTAAGTTATGATGACATAAATTTTTGTGGTTCCAGGTTTTGTCTATTACAAACTGATTAAGATTGTCAAATCATTTTTCCCACTGTGTAGGGTAAAAATTTTTATTCTTTGTTTTTAATCACAGTTGACTTAACATGTAAGTTAAAATGCATTCTACATCCATCTTTTCAAGAAATGATCTAGCTAATAAATGTAAATTTGATTAAAATTGTGAAATTGTGAAAACAGTGAAATCTGAAACTTTTTATTTGAGAAGATAAACTCACCCAGGCAATTTGTCTCACCCTCCTCAACTTCATAGAGCCTAGCGTGATTTGGTATGTAAAAATTATAGCAGGAAACATAGTAGTAAATCCAGACAGGTTATTACTTAACTGCTTAATCATTAATCAGAAATTACTATTCAAAATGCAGCTGATGTTATCATATTGAAGTCTGGATCTTAAGATAAGGCTTTAAAATAAGAAGTGACTTGTGTTTGCCTAAGTCTGTAAAATGTACAAGGTGACAGCACCACACAGAGGCATGAGATTTTACTCATACCTTTTTTTTAAGAGGATTTGATGAACTAGATGAATTTAACTGTGTACA
>VZTO01001454.1:0-10788 GCA_013400615.1 Syrrhaptes paradoxus
CTTTTAGTTTAATCACAAACATTCTCTTGTATTTCCTGTGCTAATATAAAAATGGAAGAATATGATTCGATGTGGTGGTGTTTGATTGGCAGAAATATGGTATGGACTGTTTTTTGAAGTAAAGTCAGCTACCTAAGAAGAACAGTTGAAAGAAGAATCTTTAGCTTCCTGTTACTTCCTCTTCCTTGGAGAGGAAATTTCATAAATCCTGTAGGCTTTGGGATAATGGCTGGTAGATCTCGAAGGCAGAGAGTAGCAATGTTTCAGTAAATAAATTCAACAGGAGTGCATTTCTGTCAGAGAACCGCGTATGCTAGGCTTTTCGACAAGTGCTGAAACACCACCTGTAAAAAAAAGNGGCAGCTGGCTCTGGGTGGCCCTGCTTGAGCAGAGGGGTTGGACCAGATGACCTCTGGAGGTCCTGCCCAGCCTCTGCTGTTCTGTGGTTCTGTTTTATTTTGATGCACAATTCTTTTTACAGTACCTAGGCTCATGTATGTGAGCTGTTTGAACATGGTGTAATGTAAAGAGAGGTTTGCATTTGAGTAAACAAACTTGGGTTGTAACTGGTCTGGCCCCTGTGGAGGTGCTTCCTGGTCATCCATTTCCCTGGCATTTGGGAATGTTAGTCCTCATTGACTTCCCTTTCCCCTCCTAGGCAGAGCCAGGACAGAGCAATGCCTTCCTCCCTCCCTTCCTTCCTTCCTTCCTTCCTACCATTTTTAAAGACCAAACAGTGTCATCAGACTTCTAGAAAAAATGACAGGGTTGTAGTAAGAATGTGCTGAAGGTAAAGGAATACGTCTTTGGAAACCTTCACACATTGCTATGTGTGAATTCTGTTTTTGTTTTAAAAGATTCTCATTTGTTCGTGCTCATCATTTACACAGGCAATCATACAAGAAACAACAAATTCAGAACAAAGCCTATACCAAACTGATGTTAAAAAACCACCAATATAGATCACCTCAGTTACTTGAATAGCACAGTAAAATCAGCTACCTTGCACATTAGTTTCAAAGGCACGTAGTGCCTTAGTTTCCACTAAATAATATTTTTTTCTGAAAGGTACTTTAAGCCATGTAATAAAGGCTGTGAAAGATCTCATTTATTGTATGTTCCATGGAATAAATGTAGACTGAAAGCCTGTCAACTATTAAAATATTATTCCACTCATGAAGCATTCTACAATGTGACTTCTAATTAAAGCTAGTTAGCTTATACTTCTGTAGAATTAAAATAATTGATACAGAGGTTACAGTTGTTTTTTATAGTCTGCATTGTGGCACACAAGTGTCGGAATTTCCCTCTTCTTGTTTCTCCAAGTTACTTCCGGGGTTTGCAGATTGTACTGAAATAATTTGGTGAAAAATGAATGTATAACTTCTTACATTCTTTGTGTTACTGTTATTAAACTGAAATATCACTAGGAATATTTAGCTGCCCTACAAGACTCAGGAGGCTTCCCTTCTAGAAGTGGTGTCAGTTTTTTTCCCTTTTAGTTCAGACTGTTAAAAATAATTGATCTTCCAGTGAAACTGATTAGTTTTATCTAAGAAAAAAAAAAGGTTCTAAATACTCTATGTAGTTTTATTTCGCACACGGACACACAAAAAAGCAAAATAATAGCTCCAGAACCTGGGACAATTACAGTCTTTGAGAGCTAGAAGCGTTGCTTATGTTTAAGTCACAAGGGATTTGTGTATAACTTTTTCTTAATGTTTCTTGAACTTGGTTGTATAAAGTCTATATGCTTTGATGAATGAATACATTCTATATGTTCTAATTAGTAATATCTTCACTTTGGCAAAGGATGGTGAATTAGTGTTTGCTACTTGGAACACAGGAAGATAATATACCCCCCCATTTGGATGTTTACATAAATGGTTTGTTCTTACAGACTGACCTCACTCTGATCTAATGTTTTAGTANCATCTTTTCCTCCCCCTCCAACCCCTTTTTAGATGGCTCCTAGCTATGCTGGTGTCTACACTGTGTAGCATTGTCATCTGGTGGATTGTATGTGGCTCACTTCTGCCCAGCCTGCTATTCTGTCTAGATGGTTTAAGAACATAATAACCATCAGGACCCCCATGAGAGAGAGCCACTGTGTAAGTGTCCCATTCCATTTCTCTACAATAGCTCACACTTTCTGTCTAGTATGTCTCATAAATGCATGTTTTCATATCATGTTTCTTACTGGCTTTGTTGCAAGAGTAAATTTCACTGCTCTGGCTTTGTTGTATTTTTGTATATATTTTTTGTAATAACTGAGTGATGTTTTTGGCTGGCTTGCAACACAAAAAGGTGCAGAGCTTTCATAATTAGGGTTGTTTATAATTTTGAAGCCTTTCTCCTCTGCATGCTGCTGCGAACAAGCAAAACTATATCAGCAAGACTGTATTTGTATAAAAGTACTGCTGTAAAATACGATCCTATCCTTTGCATATTGCCAATGAAGGTGTTAGCTCCAGTTTTACTTTGAAATTCATGAACATGCAAAGGAGCTGAGATTCCCAAAAGATGGTTTTACCCAGGTGAAATGTCAGGAATTAGAATTTGTTAGAAATGTCAGTAGGTCTTTGATTTTCCTAAGAGATTATAGTATATGCATTAAGAGGCAGTAAAATGGGACTTCTTTTTTCCTTTTTAACATAACAGAAGATGAGGCAGGTTGCAGTATTAGGTCAGGGCTCATTTGATTACCCAGTCAATCTGGTTCCATCTTCTTTTGTTCTCAAGTATCTTTTTATAGAGCTTTCTGAGACTACTTAAATCCCTTCTTTCTGTTGCTTGTATTCAGGAGCTGAGTAAAGCATTAAAAACATATTAGTTCCTCAAGTACAGTTTTCACTCTTTGTCCACTCTGCGTTCATCAGAGTGGCTGCAGCAATTGCTGTGCCTCCCTTCCACTCAAAAGAAGCAATGAAATGAAAACTTCCATGTTTTGGCTAAGCAAAACCTCAGCAGCACAAAGAACTGCCAGGAAACCCGAACAGGAACTTCTTGCTTGCTACCGTCTCTCTGGAGCTGCTCCACCCACCACCACCCTCAAAGCAAAATGGTTACTTTCGCTGAATGCTTGAAACTTCGGTGCTCTCAGAGAAAAAAATAGGTCAGAAAAAGTGTTTTACTCCAGAGTACTAACTAAGAAAAGGCATTCTCTCCTGCCAGAACATTAAGGTTAAGAGTTTCTGTTTTTTTACTTTTGGCCTTGCAACTCTTTGTCCACACTTTTAAAAAGCATGAGACTCTTTCTGCTAAAGTAAATAGCCTAATAGCTAAAGAATGAGAACTGGGGGACTTGTGGACAACTGAGTTATCCTGTTTGCCTTAGCTGAGGTCATCTTAATCTATTCTTTTAGAGGGAGGGAAAAAANTTTTGGCAGAGGGAGATTTTGAGATTTTCAGGTTGATTTCCCATCCTCTTTTCCTTTGGTGCAGGGATGGTCTTTAAGAGCTGATGTTCTCCAGCAGCATCCATACCACCACTGACTTCACTCTGATCTAATGTTTTAGTATTAAAACATATGATTGTATGAGTACAGGCTGATCCAACTGTGTATGAGATGCCAGCAAGTGGTCAGAGATGTGCTGCTCCAGCATGCATTTATTTGAAAAGAGTGATACAGACTTTCTTTGAAATAAGCAACTTTACTGAGGATTTCAGAAAATTTGCTTTAATTCCAGCAACATGTGGATACTGCATTTAGCAATTTATGGTTGCATGGATTGTTACAGTCATAGAAAATAAGAAAATGCTTGGCAAACGTTGTAGAGCAATATGCTTTTGAAGAACTTGAAACAAGCTAAAATGCACCAGTAGCTTTTGCTTTTGAATTTTTGTTCATCTTTTCCTCCCCCTCCAACCCCTTTTTAGATGGCTCCTAGCTATGCTGGTGTCTACACTGTGTAGCATTGTCATCTGGTGGATTGTATGTGGCTCACTTCTGCCCAGCCTGCTATTCTGTCTAGATGGTTTAAGAACATAATAACCATCAGGACCCCCATGAGAGAGAGCCACTGTGTAAGTGTCCCATTCCATTTCTCTACAATAGCTCACACTTTCTGTCTAGTATGTCTCATAAATGCATGTTTTCATATCATGTTTCTTACTGGCTTTGTTGCAAGAGTAAATTTCACTGCTCTGGCTTTGTTGTATTTTTGTATATATTTTTTGTAATAACTGAGTGATGTTTTTGGCTGGCTTGCAACACAAAAAGGTGCAGAGCTTTCATAATTAGGGTTGTTTATAATTTTGAAGCCTTTCTCCTCTGCATGCTGCTGCGAACAAGCAAAACTATATCAGCAAGACTGTATTTGTATAAAAGTACTGCTGTAAAATACGATCCTATCCTTTGCATATTGCCAATGAAGGTGTTAGCTCCAGTTTTACTTTGAAATTCATGAACATGCAAAGGAGCTGAGATTCCCAAAAGATGGTTTTACCCAGGTGAAATGTCAGGAATTAGAATTTGTTAGAAATGTCAGTAGGTCTTTGATTTTCCTAAGAGATTATAGTATATGCATTAAGAGGCAGTAAAATGGGACTTCTTTTTTCCTTTTTAACATAACAGAAGATGAGGCAGGTTGCAGTATTAGGTCAGGGCTCATTTGATTACCCAGTCAATCTGGTTCCATCTTCTTTTGTTCTCAAGTATCTTTTTATAGAGCTTTCTGAGACTACTTAAATCCCTTCTTTCTGTTGCTTGTATTCAGGAGCTGAGTAAAGCATTAAAAACATATTAGTTCCTCAAGTACAGTTTTCACTCTTTGTCCACTCTGCGTTCATCAGAGTGGCTGCAGCAATTGCTGTGCCTCCCTTCCACTCAAAAGAAGCAATGAAATGAAAACTTCCATGTTTTGGCTAAGCAAAACCTCAGCAGCACAAAGAACTGCCAGGAAACCCGAACAGGAACTTCTTGCTTGCTACCGTCTCTCTGGAGCTGCTCCACCCACCACCACCCTCAAAGCAAAATGGTTACTTTCGCTGAATGCTTGAAACTTCGGTGCTCTCAGAGAAAAAAATAGGTCAGAAAAAGTGTTTTACTCCAGAGTACTAACTAAGAAAAGGCATTCTCTCCTGCCAGAACATTAAGGTTAAGAGTTTCTGTTTTTTTACTTTTGGCCTTGCAACTCTTTGTCCACACTTTTAAAAAGCATGAGACTCTTTCTGCTAAAGTAAATAGCCTAATAGCTAAAGAATGAGAACTGGGGGACTTGTGGACAACTGAGTTATCCTGTTTGCCTTAGCTGAGGTCATCTTAATCTATTCTTTTAGAGGGAGGGAAAAAAAAAAAAAAAGAACTAAAGATCACCTTAGCTTTTTTTTTTTCCATTGATACCTAACTTTGATCAAAGAACATACTTAAATGAGAGACTTGTTTTCCATGTTTAACACCGAATGTAGCAATATTTCTTGTCTCAGTGTTTTCCCGAAGTCAGATCTCAGATTTCTTAACACAGAGTAAAAAGCTAAACTTAAAACATGGGTTAAAAATATGGAACAATCAGTCCTTTGTTTTCCTGTACTATAAGATCAATTTCACTCAATGGTCATCCTTTCATTCTCTTACGGTTTCTGTGTTCTGTCTAAAGACTCCCTTGCTAGAGGGAAAGAGAAAAAAAATGTTTGATGATGGTAAATGTGTCACGATGCAAGTAATCGGGTTACTGGTGCTGCTGCCTTATATCCAGGATTGACAATCATACAATGTTTGTTCGTGTCCAGGAAAACGAAGTGCTTAAGCTTTTCTTAAAAGGTAGACTAATGTTCTCTCCATTATGCAGCTAGTGTCCCATGTGTTTTAAGAGCTCAAATTATCAACCAGGACTGTGAGTCTCTCCGGGCTAGCCTGGCAGTCCTGTTGGCTGGTGCCCTGTAGACTGAAGCGTATCAGTCATTTATTGCTTGTTGATGACTTGGAACAGTGGTAGAGGTCTCAGGCCTATTTTCCTAAAAATCATGGGGTGACTAAGGAGTAAGCAATATTGCATTTAACAGACTTCATAAAACAGGTGGCCTTGGCAAGAAAAAAATGCCCACCACAGGTCAGAGAAGACATGCTTCTGTGTAACCTCTCTTCCTCTCATCCCTCCCTAGGATACTGTAGTAATTTTTATTTTAAAAAAGCTTGTTGTGTGTATTGATTTCTCTCCAAAACATTTTACCTTGCTGACATTTTAAGTTTTGTGGATTTTGTCTTGGGTTGTGGGGTCTGGGCTTTTTGGGTCCTAGTGGTGTACCTGTCCTCCACCCTGCTCTGAGTTACATGGGGAAAAAGGGTTTTGAACTATTTAAAAGATGCTGCTACTGACCCAAATACCATTCCATTTAAGCAGGTTTTGATTTGTTTAAAGGCCAATTTATTAGCCTAGATAAGAAAGTCATGTATAAACTAGTTCGATGTTTGGGAAGTATGTTAGGTTCAGGACTACCAGATGATGTTTCCATTGCAGATTAACTGGAGATGAAAAATTCTTACAATCCATGGATACTGTATTTTAGTAATGTGGCTATTACAGCATCCTGTAGCCTATGTTCAGGAAATGTTCTGCTTTTTTTTTTTTAATCATATTTTATTGAGTTAGAAAACCTTTGTGTACATCAGATGCTCTTTCTGCTGGTGTTTCTGGAAGTTGGTTGTTGTCATGTACAGCATGAAGTGCTATTTTATGTGAATAGTTACAAAGCAATAAGGTAGGTGTCCTGAGGATCTTACCCTTTTCTATTATAGTTGGGGATTTTTTTCAGTGCTGAGATTTTGGGAGGATTTCCTTTACCATGACCTTATGTCCATTGTAAAACCTACCTGCTGAACCTACTATCAAGTGAGGCTGCTAGTCATAATTGTGTTAAATCAAAATTTCATACATTAAAGATAGCTTCTTCTTCTCTTACATGTATGCAGTAGCATTCTAATAAAAGCTCTGATATTACTGCTCCTAAGCTGACAGTTGTTGAGCCTGAAGATAGCTTGGGGTGTTAGTGGTAACACCATGTTAGATGATGGTGTAAATGGGACCTCATCTGTTTTCCTTGAGGTGCTATCAGTCTTGGAAGTCTAGAATTTTAGTCTGATTCAAACAGCAAGTGTTTTGTTCACAGGGATCTCAGTTAATCTTTGCTCTCAGGTAGCCTTGTGAACTTATGTATCGCTGATATAAAAATGACATATCAACTGAAGAGCAGATGCTGTTAAAGGTTCTGCCATGCTCACAGCTGATCACATAATCAAGCTCCTTCTCTCCCTACACTTTGGTAAATACAACATCTTAAGAAGATGATGTTGTGGTTGGTTTGGTTTTAAGGTGCAATTATATATGGTGACTATTTTTATAATTTACATTCTCATTTAGAATCTTTTGTTTCTTTCTTTGTTTTGAACAAATAAAATTAAGTTCTGTGGGAAATAAGGACTTACCTATAATATGTTGAAAAGATTAATATTAAAGTGTTTGTGCAGGATCGTATCTTAACACTTCATAGTGTTTCAGTTCATATTAGATAAGAATATGGGTTTAAGCCACTTGTACTGACCTGTTCTCTGAAATTCTGGTGTCTGGAAAAAATGGACACCTATGAAAGAAAGATTATAACCATTAGATTATGTTCTAATAACTTTTACTTTCTTTTATATGTGCATTACATGCATTTTATACAGAGAGACAATGTATGTATATAAGGAGAAAACATGATTTTTTCATATTTCTGTCTGCATGAGCACTAATAAACCAGCATGTGCCATGATTTGGTCATGCTTATATTTCATTGACTAAATGTAATGGGGCTAAACCAGCTTTGTACCTTTCTGTTCAGTCCTGGAAGTTGCTAGTGGCCCAGATAAAAGGTACAAAGCAGGTCTTTTTTTTCACCACTGGTGTCATTTTTAATGCTTAGGTGAAAGTGCAGTAGCCCACATTTGTTCATGTTGTATGAGAGCTGTGGCACTGAAAAGAGATTTTTGAGTTTTAATATTAGAACTTCTTAGAACTTGTTTACAAGCACAATAGAAACTATGAAATGAACTTCCAGGTTTTGAACCTTTTCACCATGTACTTGTCTTTACAATCTTGTGTCTTATCTCGGAGGAAGAGAAGACTGTTTGGTTTGGACTTTTGCAAATCAAGTGAGAAGATTTTTCAACTCTGAAATATTAAGAGACTTGTTCAAGTAGAAATATAAAGTACTTGAACTTTGGTTCTGTAGTCATCTGTTTGCTGAACAATCTTGAATTATGTGGTAAATAAGGTGCTGATCAGTTTTACTGCTGTAAATAAGTTATTTTAGATTAAATTGTGTTATCTCTGGTACATATGCTAATTCTGGTATCAAACTCATAAAACAATGAAAACATAGGGTTTTTTTTTTCCATTTCTGTTTTTGGCGAATATGTTACATGAGTATGAAAATACTCATATTTTCTCCCATGTATGCCTGTCCACTTTTGCTCCAAAATTCACATTTTATGTTCGTATCTAGGATTCCTTGAAAACAGTTTATTCAGAGTATGAAGCAACCAGACTGCAGTTTATACCACTTAATGAAGGTTTTGATTGCCAGTCTAATATAATCTCCTGACACAGATAGACTCAGTGAAGCCACTGAAAATTAGAGTCTAAGAATAGCAGGGGAAAAAAACAGTAATAGCTAAGTTACTTAGCTCTGAATCTCTAAAATTATGCGTAGTTTTATAGTTGGAGCCTTGCACAGATGGAATGACTTGGGAATAGACGTACAAAATGATGCACTAAATGGATATTTGTGGACTCCATTGATGAGTTGTCACTTTTTGCCTCCATAGTGTCAAAATTTCACTACAAGTATTTAAGAATACAGAAGATGTGGTTTCCCTGCAAACCAGTTAGCTGGTGGATAAAAATTGTTGTTTGCATTTCACAAGCTGGAATTCTTTTGTTATTGATGTAAGCAACAGTGGGATTTATCTGCTTGTTTAGGACATAGTCAATATATTGCTTTAGAGTGAAGTTGTTAAGCACAACCAGCATGTAAAGCTGAGTTTTGAGTATGGTGGATTAATTCCGTGTAAGAGCAAAATGCCAGCATATGCAACGATTTTCTTAGCATACTGTATTTGAAGCTAATATCTCAAGGTTAATTGCAGGAGATTTAGATTGGATCTTTACAAATTTAATTACTTTTGTTTTTTTCTGAATTCCTTTCTGTGTCAGTCTGGAAAATAATGTTTGTTTTTGTTGTACACTTTAGATTTTATCTTTTTCTGTTGTTTTGTTGCAGTAATTTAAAATACAATTTCTAAGCTTTTTGCCTGCCAAAAACCTAACAAGAAATTCAAAAATATTAATCCATTCTTTGAAAGCAAAAAAAACCCAACAACAAACCCAAAACAACCAACAAAACAAACTGCTGTGCTCCTAATGAAAAAACTTGCATTACCATATTTATAACAAGAATGTTAGAAGGATGTGTTTAAGGAAGAACAGTTTGCTTTTCAGAATGATTTGTGAAAAGCCAGCTGATACTTGTTAGCTCTGCTGCAACTGTAATATCCTCTTCTCAGTGTTTTCAGGTTATATAGTTTCAGAAACTTTCAGGTGATATAATCTTTCTTTTTTCCTACTCTTTACAGAGTAATTCTGCAGTCCAGTGTTCAGAAAAATAAAACCTCTGAACCTAGCATTTCTGACAGTACAGACATTACTAAAAGAACTACCAGGTCTGCTGCAAGAAAAAACAGTTTAAAAAGGTGAGAGTTACCCTCTTTACAGATCCAGTAACTGTTCTCTAGGCAAATGCTTTGAGCTGGCGTATCCATTACTGTCAGGAGCTTTTGCCACAGTTCAGCTCCTGGGCCTAGCAATGGGAAATGATAAACAATTTTATGGTTTCTGTTATGCACTGAAGACATCTAGAACCTTAAATCTTATGTAATTTGTTTATGTTGCTCAGTCTTTTAACTTAGAGAATTTTATATTGTAATTCCTAATGTGAGTCAGAATTACTGAAGATGAGGGATTTTGGTAACAAAAAAACCTGTCTTTACTAAGCCTCTGGAGTAAGAGGTGGAAAAGTTGTTCACAGCATTAGGTCAATTATTCATCAGTACATGAAGTCAAAACTAAGAGGAATTTGATGGACAACTGAAATGTAGTAGTAGTGGAGAGGTGAAGTCTATAAAATGCATAAAATGTGTATTGGTATGAGATTTTGTACTGAGAGTATGGCTTATAGTTTGAACTGCAACCTTTTCTGTAAAGACTAATGAAATTTTGAAATCAGATGGATTTGTGCAAGACTGAAGGTGCCTCTCCGGCAGCTCTCCAGGTCATTATCAATTATGAGCTTGAGAGTGTAGCTTAAAACAATTTCCAAGCAATTTCCAGTGGTTACAATTGACCAGAATGTCATGTGCTTATAGTGAAAAATTTTGAATGGGTCTGTCAGGTGCTGAAGAGACTTTCTTTTGTTGGGAAAAGGTGGCAAATTGCATTAAAAAGTAGTTATGTAGCTTGATTCATAAATACTGCTGAAAGATCACAGAATCATAGAATCATAGAATGGTTTGGGTTGGAAAGGACCTTAAAGATCATCAAGTTCAACCCCCCTGCCATGGGCAGGGACACCTTCCACTAGACCAGGTTGCTCAAAGCCTCATCCAGCCTGGCCTTGAACACCTCCAGGGATGGGGCATCCACAACCTCCCTGGGCAACCTGTTCCAGTGCCTCACCACCGTCATAGTGAAAAATTTCTTCTTAATGTCTAGTCTAAATTTACCCTCTTTTAGCTTATACCCGTTACCCCTTGT
>VZTO01001454.1:11055-28949 GCA_013400615.1 Syrrhaptes paradoxus
CCTCTGGATGGCATCCCTTCCCTCCAGCGTGTCCACTACACCATGCAGCTTGGTGTCATCGGCAAACTTGCTGAGGGTGCACTCCATCCCACTGTCCATGTCTCCAACAAAGATGTTAAACAACACTGGTCCCAGTACTGACCCCTGTGGAACACCACTTGTCACTGATCTCCACTTGGACATTGAGCATTGACCACAACTCTTTGCGTGCGGCCATCTAGCCAGTTCCTTATCCAGCGAGTGGTCCTTCCGTCAAATCCATGTCCCTGCAGCTTAGAGACAAGGATGTCAAAAGCTTTGCACAAGTCCAGGTAGATAATGTCTTTTACCCTTCCTCTATCCACCAGCGCCATGGCTCTGTCGTAGAAGGCCACCAAATTTGTCAGGCACGATTTTCCTTTGGTAAAGCCATGTTGGTTGTCGTCAATAACCTGCTTGTTTTCCATGTGCCTTAGCATAGATTCTAGGAGAATTTGCCTCCTAGATCCAAGTTCTTGTGCATCTTTTTCCCCACAGAGCTTTTCTTTCCCCTTCCTCATCCTGTTGCCTTGAAGGTAACAGAAGTTATGAAAAATTCACTCTATCAGGCAATAGAAATAGTCATTATTAGCAGACCACAGTAAATTCTAGTCAGAGAATTTTTAGCAGTGGCTAGATGAATTACATTTTGATTCGTATAACAATATGTTAAAAAATAATCTGTTTTTTTTCTTGAAATGCATGTTTTACTAAAAATGTGAGGTCTTTCTCAGGGCTTTCCTGTTTAGTTGGTTGTTTTTTTCCTCCATTTTGCATCATTTTCACCATGTCAGTTTTGTTCCAAATAATTGATGGTGCCTGTTTTTATCCTTCATGGCTCTCCCAGTTTTAAGCTTCTTGCAATGCTTGGTAGCTGTATACATGCACATCTGTAATTGAACAGAGATTTTCAGTTCCTGGAAAACACACCCCCAAGCTGACCTTCGTGTTGTGTGAGAAGAGAATACCTATCTTTAGGAGGAAACAACATCCCTCAAATAGAGTTCATAGAGGATTTGTGTTATTTTGAAATAAATCTTTCAGGTGTATTGCCAGATTTGTGACTCTGGGGACCAAGGATCAGGTTGATCTCAAACTTCATAAACCACTTCATATTTAATGGATTTTCTAAAACTTCTACCCCAGATATTTAATTCCATATACTGTTTCTTTTCTTATAACTTCTGAGGTCAAAGAGTTTCGGTCACTTTATTCTTGGATCCAATAGTCAACTTAGTCCTAGTTATGTCACCGTTCTGGAGTTCTTAATTATCTTTTCATCTGAGAGGGCTGAGTGCTGGTCCCTCTAAAGGGTATTTTGGCATGACTGTACATTTTCATGGACTTACAATGCAGTACTTTGTAGTTAATCTTGCAGGTGTCCTTTTATTTCTCCTGTAGCATTTTGCAAAACCTCAGTCTTTTTTAAGCATCCCTTTGTTTCTTCAACTAAGTTTATTTTAATTTATTGAAGTGTGTGCAGTTTGCATTGCCTCATAGTACTCAAATTGATTGACCTATTCCAGATCAAGTGGATTGCAGGGTAGAGAACATTTATTATTAAAAAATTGAGATAATGTCCTAACCAGCATATGTCTTTGTCAAGATCTTGTTGCCTTCCCTCAACTTCCAACATTACTGTGTACCCTTATTCTTTCATTTTCTTGTCTGATATGTTCCAGTGGAAGCACCTTGCAGTATTTTTATATTAATCTCATTTGTTGATGCTTTAGGTCATTTTAGTAAATTCTTACTGTAGATGAATCACATTTGTGACCCATCCTAACGCAGTATAATCTGCAGAGCTGGGTAATTAATTTGCTATTTCATCCTTCAGACTGTTGGAGACAATATAATAGAATGCCTCCAGAATTATTTTTTAGCCAAAACAGCCATTTACAGCTGAAACACTCTATTCTGGCTTTGCAAAGAGAATTTAGGGGATTTCAGTGCTAATCATAACATTCACTGCATTTCCTTTGCGGAACATCTCTATGCATGTCAGCTGTTATCTGTGAAAGACCACTACTGGTGGACAGAACTCATTATATCTTGTAATTGAATAACACTGCTGTTCCACTTCAAGAAATTACATTACTAGAGTGTTATCCAGTCTTTTCCTGTGGTTGCCCTTGGTTTTCTAGTGCAGATATCTTCCTTGTAAATTTGCCAATTACTGAGAAGTTTGTGTTTGTATTTTAACAAGGTGTATACATCAGATCCAAAACAACTGAATCATAGTAAGACACAAACGGAACAGTCTTTTATTATTATCACACATAATGGAATTAGGATTATGTGTATAGTAAGTAGTTGACTAGAAATGAAATCTTGAGGGGTAAAGGAGTTTTCATAGGTAGATCAAAATTCCGTAGGTAGAGGTGCTTAAAGGAATGCAGGTCAAGTTATTACAAAAAATAATGGGAAGTATGGGGGGAAATGTATGAAACCTGTCTTGTCTAGATTCCTTTACTTCCTTTAACCAGAGAGGTATATCACAAAAGCTAACAAAGAGGAATATGCTTTAAAAATCTCATATGCATTTGCTTTGCTGGGAATTGTAAAGCAGCCTTCTGCACCCATGTTCAAACATTAAAAACTATCGGCAACATTTCAGAGCTTGTCAGTATGTAAGCTTTAAAAAAATTGTTTCTTTACTATTCTTTCTACTTTTCCTACAGTTTGATACCTCAGAGAGAGAGAAGGAAAAGGAATGCTTTACAGAAAATGCACTTAGTGAAATTATGGTTGAATCCTCTGTTGTTTTTCTGTATGGAATGGAACCTTTCTTCATACTGTCTGTGATCAGACCAGTCTTTGCTTTCTTTGCAACCAATATTGCTGTGTTGTTAAATGCAGTGACTTTTATCTCGTTTCTTTCTTTGAAGTATCTTTTGCTCATTTTATCCTACCAGAAATGTTTGCCTGAAACACATACTGAACACATATTTAACTTTTTTCCTCAATTATGTTTTATTTCAGCAGCCAGTCTGTCCCAAGGACTAGAACAGTATTGCGTTAAATTTCAAATAATCAAGCAGTGTTGAAGGGGATATTCAGGAACGAAGAGGATGTGACTAGAGGGGATTTGATGCAACTTAAGGAAGATTATTTTGGCTCCATTTTTCAACAAAAGTGAAACAGAAGAATCTCTTCCATAATTGTAGAATAAAATGAACTCTCAACATGCTTGGCAGACACTTTCCTAATGTGCTGACACTTCCTCAAACAAAACCAACAAAATCTGTGTACATTCAGACTCAGGTGTAAATACTTAAGCTCTCTATTATAAAGAGGGCTTGCTAGTATGTATGATGCATGTGTATAAATTGTGATGGCAATCACTTAGCTGCTGACCACCAGAAATTAAAAGATGGTGGGAGCTTTAAAATATATAAATCTGTGTTGTCCACTCAGACTGGGCTCAAGTCTCCACTTGAGACTGAAAATAAACTACAAGAGCATTTTTCTTATAGCATTGGTACTCTCCTGTGTTAATTGGCTATTCTTTCTTATTTTGTATGAAGTTTTTTATGAAGCCGCAGTATTGAGTACACAAAGTAACTATTGTCCACCAAAGAGTGCTTTATTTTCAAAGGTTGTGTGGTTTGTTTATTTTGAAAAAACTAACTATAAGCAATTAACTTGTTTTTACTAGTAATAGATTTTTAGATGTTCATAACCAATGGCTCTTTTAACTAGTTGTAATTGCTTTAAATCTGGTATGATTTTAAGGCAGAGGAAAAACAGCTTACCATTTAAAGCAGTGCTGTCATATTGAACTGTCATTACTGTTTTTTTCCTATATTCAAGTCTTTTACGTGAAACTTTAAATTACCATATCTAAAAGGTAAGCATTTTTCCCAGATTTTATTGGTACGCTTGCTAACATGTGGATGTCACTGCTTTTTAGCTTTGAGACACTTAATGAGTGCAGCACACAAAAAAGGGAAAGTAAGCTTGCTGTACAAGTGAGATTGGTAGTGGAACTCAGGAGCCGGTATAGTTTTTAACATTTAATTAACACTTTAAAAACTACAGTTTACCTCTGTTAAAAAACAGTGTAATTTTTAGAGGAATCTGTCTGAGACTGAAATTTTCATCCACTACAAGACTGTCTTCAAACACGGGCAGTGTTATTTCCCTGCCCCTTTTCACATTATGAAATCTCAAAGCTGGGTTTGCAGTGATGTACTCTTGTCTGCCAACTGAAGTTTATAGCTGCATATCCCTCAGATGAGGACTGTTACCGCATAGCCTTAAATATGATACAGGTATCCATTGATTTAGTGACTCCTACAGCAGAAAGTATAAGAAATTGAGAGATCTGAAATAGCAATGGAATAACTGAAGTTTTTAAAGATACAGATTAGTCTCCAAGGGGGAGAATTTTCTTTTTACGAGTGTAAATGGGCAGGTTGAGTGACTAGTTTCAATCTACATCCTTTTAAATTAAAATTAAGCTTTAGGCTGGTGATTTTTGAATGTCAATATGAATAACTACACACAGGCTTGAAAATATTTTGTGGCAAGAGCATCATGAGTTAGAGAGGAAGGGGGACGTAAAGTGCAAGGAAGCTTCCAGGTAGCATCCGTGAGTTTGGATAGTCAAAATTTGCAAATATTAATACAAAGAAAACAGAAGAGGCTTGTATTGTGGAAAATAAAGGACTATTGAGGCTCAGACCCCAGATATTTTTTGTTTTCCTCTTAATCTTCATCCTCACCACCATTTTCTTCTAGGTGAAAAGCACCTAAAAGAGAGGGACTGAATTCACCCCAATACGGTGATTAAAATTTCTTATCTTTTTTTAAGTAAACCAACGTGGTCAAAAGCTGAAGTACAGGTAACCACACAAGTAGGTGCATTGGTCAAACATGAATCTGCATTTATTTTTGAAGAAAATTCTTATCATGGAAGGCAGAAGGGATGAAACTAGTGAGGTGAGAGAGTAAGAGTCAAAACAGGGAAGATCTAGTAATGTTTACTGTGTTTGGCTTTGCCCTTCTTTCAGCTGAGCCTCTTTTAGCATCTTTGGTTTTAATCTAAAAATAGTCAGTCTATTTCACACCCCTTCCAAATCTGATTTTGCCTTTTTTAAAGTAACCAGCAGAGCCATTAGCATTTTCAGGTTCATCAGAAGAAAATTTGCATAAAACAAGTGCACAAACACACACAATAGCAACTCTAGCTAAACCAAAACTGCATGTTTGGCATGAATGTGTTTCGGGATACCCCTTCCACCACACAGTATCTTAGCGAGAAACACATAAATGTCAAAGAGATTTTATATTTGAAATCTCCAAATCAGCCTTCGATGGAAAATTAACTCATTACCTCACTGTGTCCCACCTAATTGTATTGCTTAGTTTGTTCTTCTGAATTTTTAGTACTTTGTCTAGAATTTTTATTACACCATACCAAAGCTTAAGTACAAGAACAAAGAGTGGGCAGGGGTGATAGGGTCCTTGGTTTCTAAATCTTTCTTGAATTGTGAAGTATTATGTGCCAAAATAGAATGTGTGATGGCAGCTGCACATCACCATTGTACCACTGAGTAGCTGAAGGAAGTTATTTCTGCAGTCATCATTTTTTCAATCAACTTCTAAGGAGTTTTTCCTTAGAAATTCTTTCCTTTCTTTCAAATACATGACAGATGGATTCCCCCTTTGTCTTTTATTCAACAGTATGCAACGCAAAAGCTGTAATATCTTGGGTCAAATTGCGGGCTTCCATTAGAGCATCAGTAACATAACTCAGATGTTAACCCAGACCCTGTAGTTTTACCCCAGTATGACAATGGAGGAAGTGCTGCTGATTTAAAACAAAAAATAAGATTTGTAGAGACTCATACATTAAAATGAAAAAAAAAATAATGTTCACCAGTTTCTTGCACTGCAGTTTTTATATTAATGGTTTGCAGACTGTTTGTCTTGCATAGACTCATGTACAGACTATCAAGATCTAAAAATGTATTGACTAATCAGTACTGTTCATCCTGATTATTTTTAAATTGTATATTTCTAATCATATTTTTTTAACTTGGATTGACAGAATGGGAGTTTATTTTGCTGAAGGTATTTTTAAGATAAAGCTTCATATTATCTTGTAATATTTAGTTCAACATGCATTTGTGTCTCATTTGAAAATAAGGCATATTGTATTTGATTTTATACAAAATATTGAATAGTGAGAATTGTAAACATGAATTGTGTAAAATTAAAAATAATAATCAGAAGTTTGTTTTCTTGCTTTTATTTCCAGCACTCTAAAAAAATTCATCACAAAACCATCATATCTGTACCACACTGACTCATGTGCTCTGAAAAATGCAAGAATGTCAGCTGCCTGAAAACCTTTAATTAAAGAGCAAAGCCTTAAAACATATACTTTTCTAATCTCAAAAGCAGAGAACTTCTGGCTCTACATTTCACTGTGGAGAAGAACACTAATTGTGTTTGAATTGTTAGGAGACTGTTGCCCAGTAAAAAATATGAAAAAGACAGACAATGGGGTTCTAATTATTTGTTTCCCTTGTCTATAATCATATCATTCACATTTTTTGAAACAGTCATCGTATTAAATACTGTATACTTTGACACCATCAAAGTGAAGGTTTCTCAAAAGTAAAAACTAAATTTTCAGGAACACGTCTTCTTGCAAAAGAGGTGATGGTAGTCTAGCTCAGTCTTAAAAAAAATGCAAATAGAACATCAAAGAATATTGACCAACCCCAATACTTCTAATTGCCCTTACTTTACTGACATTAGAAAAATGCAGAATTTGCACACCCCAAGCAGAGCCTGTTTGACAAGCAAGTAAACTTGCACTTGCTCCAAAGATAGTTTTTTTTATGGTTGGAAAATCTGTATGATCTGTTGTAAGGTGATCCTTTCTAAACATACATGAATGTTTAAACCACCTTTTCCTGACAAACTAGTTGCCTGCTGAAGAGTGAATGGTGGGGTTTTGCCTTGGAAAAGATTGTTTTATGCATGTAATGTCCAAAAGAAAACACAGTTAAGCTCTATCATATCATTAGCCAGTAAGGAGTACTGGCACTGGGCAGAGGACCAAAAAAAAATCCAGCAGGGGATTAAAAGAAAGTACTACAGAGAACATCAGAAGAGTGGCCTAGGTCAAATCCATTGACAAGTTAGTGCACTGCAAGATTAATATGTTCACAGTATTTCTGAATAACTTTGATTTGGCTCTTTAGCCTCCTTTGCATTAGAATTTCTACATAGCCTATGTAGGAATAGACAAGAATATGCTGTAGCAAAATGGATGTGCTGTTTAGAAATATTCAAGGTTGGTGTTAAACTGCATGCTTTAAGCCTAACTCAAGAGTTTGTTGAGGAAGAGATGTTTGCTTTTTCTTTCTTTTGTGTTTTTGGGGTTTGTTTCACATGGGTGTGACTAACCAGTAAGCCCTTAAAATGGAATAAGGCAGGGGTGAAGTATTTGTGAAACTCAGGGAATGATGCAGGATGTGATGGACCACAGCTGTTGCAAAGATTATCTCAGCAAAAGGGACTCGACAGTGGCCTTTGTTTTAGATCAATGGCCATCAACAGCTGAGTGGAGCACTTGGTGTTGTGTTTCTCCGAGAGTTCTTCAGAGAGAGGGGATGTCTCCCTGAGCTGGCCAGAACAGCATGGAGAGAGTGAATACATAAAGAGTATAAGCCCTACACAACTGTCACAAAGATTTCTGAGAGACCAGTGGGTTTGAGCTGGCATCAACCTTCCTATTCTTTCCTGGCAACTAGGGACACCCTGCATGGTAACAGTAAGGATATCATAAGCACCAGTAACAGAAATCACACCACTATTGTGATTGAACTATGTATTGCAATTGCTGTATTTTGCAAAGTGTAACTTACATTTGTGTTGCACTTTCAGTATACTTGTCACTCTAAATCAGAAATGCCATAGGACATCAACTAGCTTCAAGGAAGTAACTTTGGTATTAAGCATGACACCCTTATTCATGGGATATCTCCAAGAACCTGGTCCAAGCACTGGGCTGGGACAAGAGGGACTGGGGGAGGGCATCTAGAAAGTCTGTCCTTTCAACAGCTCCACTCCGGGTCTGTGTCCTCCCTATCAAACTCTGTCCCAGTCCCCAAGGCTGCCAAAGAATCGGCGGCAAAACCAGATAGCCCAAGCAGCAGCTGCTGTTTTTCATCCCTCAGCCCCACCATGCAGTTGCCCTGCTGCACAGGGCAGACACAAAACTCTCCTGTGCCCCTAGCACCTTCACCTCCCAGCTCTTCTAACTACACCAGTTGCTGCAGACCAGGTATACCACAAACAGGATAAAGTGGTAAATTCCAAACTCCTTGTGCACCAACAGGGCAGAGGGTGCAGATAGAAGATTACCCATGGCAGCAGCCATTATTGCAAGAAAATCCAAAGTGATTGCTCTGATTGCAGGAAGATAGACACTATGCCAATGCTGGAGCAGACCAGTTCTCACCCTTGTGAGCTTGTTTTCACTCCATCAGTGCTTTGATGCCATTCTCTTAAGACAGCAAGGCAGTTACTTGGTTTTCTACGCAGTGGAAAGGCTCAGCCTCCTCATTACTCCTCCTTCAAACACAGCTTCTCTCTAGACCCACTTGTCTTTCTTCCCAAGTTTGAGTTTAATTGTTGGGGTTCCCTCCCTTCCTCCATCTGTTCAGACCTCTTCCAGCCTATGGTCTTCCTTTCACCTTAGTGGAAGCTTCATTGAAAAGGTTACTAGGTCTTAATTTTCCCACAAGAGCTTCCAAGGTCCAGGGCCTTTGCTAGAGCCAGGAAAAAATCAAAACAGCATTCAATACAGAAATATAACTAAACTACTAACAAGCACAGAATTCCTGGATTATAGCATGTAAACTTATTTTTTCTCTTGACAGAGGAGAATAGGTCAGTACTTTGTTGCTGCCATTTTTACTTTTTGGCAAAGATATCCTGCACATTCAGATACATTATGCAAAACACAGTATCCTTAATTCAAATAGTAACTACTGTACAAATCAAAACAGAGGAATTACCATTGCTAAAAGCAGACAGCAGCTTACTGAGTCCTGTTAACGAGCTATAAATCATTGTAGAGACAACAGAACACAGAATAGGGATATTCACACAGGATACCCAAACAGAGAGAGCAAAAACTTTATTAAGTGCTAGTTTGTCTCAAACATAACACTGCCAATTAAATGTGATGCAGTATCTAAAGCTGCTCTGAAGGTGCAGCAAACTGTAATATTTGTTGTGTCACATCTTCAAAAAGGCATTTATTTGCAGACAAATAAAACCCATCTGAAGATTTAATGTATTTCGCATTAAATTCTAAGGAATAGAGCCACAGTGGAACAGTTGTTACTTCTGAAGGCTGAAGGTTTTCTCCCTCTAAGCACAAACTGTTCAGTCCTTGCCCAATATACATTACTGCAAGAGAAAAGCTCCAATTCCATGCCTGTTATTCAGTGACTGAAATGTACCTTTTCTGCAAAGATAACCATGTTTCACATTCAATTGTCAGTCCCGTGGCAATGAGTCAGTTACATTACTTTCAACACTGCATACATAACATGTATTATACATATTTCCATGTGGTCTTGTGCCTATACATACATGTGCCTGTGACAGCTATGAAGGCAAAAAAAATGGCTTGAACATTATGGAAGAATAATCTTAATGACACAGGTGTACTAGGGCTATAGATTTCGGGTTTGGGCCCAAACACTGTGCATACCCCAAGCCCTGTTTTCACATGAAAAAGCGTAACCAAAGATGAAAGCTCATCTCCCAGGGGCTCTATTGCCTAATATCCCTATTTATCAATTACAGGTTTTTTTACCAGGGCTTTTTACTTCTGCATCTTTTTAGTTACTCTTTAGTATTCTTATGTTAAGCATAGACATTAATCTCCTCTTTCTTTTAAAGGCACTTTCAGAGTAATATACTCTTGCCAATCCTATACCACAGTACCACGTATGATACAAGTGGACCACACAGTACCAATACTATCATATATAAATGCCAGTAATGGAGAAAGGTTAATTCCTTTCTTTACAAACTTTCTGTGATTTACATTAATCTAAAACTCAAAGCTGAAATGCAGTAGTTTTTCCTAGGCCACTCACTACAGTACTCCTAACAGCAGAGTATCTTGTAGTACTGCATTAAAGAGTAATATGACTAAGATCTGCAGCACAATTTAATCTCTTCCTAAGATGTGTGCCATGTTTTACTAGTGTTTGTGTATATATTTACACCTGCTACCATTTGCTTTACACAAAGGAGTAAAGCTAAACCAGGAGTGACTGTTAGCAGCAGACATGCTTAACAGATGGAGCTATTTTGGTACCTTAAATATGACAGATGACTGAGATTTAGTAAGTTCTCTTTCACAGCTAGGCAAAGGAATCAGATCACTGTCACCACATACAATAATTTCTTCTTTATACTTAGATACTCTCAACTAGAGAAATTCTTAACCCATATTCAAGTCTGACAGACTGAAATAAAAATTGTCACACTTAGCTGTTTTAAGACACTTCTGGTTTAATAAGCAGTAACCAATAACATAAAACCTCACTCTCACAAAGTTTTGATCTGGGTGGGTTAGGGTTTTTTGGGGTGTTTTTTGTTTGTTTAGGGTTGTTGTTTGTTTGGATATTTTTTAATTAAAGTCTTAAAAGCAGCCCATTTTATTTTTTTTCAAACCAGGACTTTTTCAATCATCTGCTGACCAAATGCTGATTATACAGATAACACTGTGACAAGTCCTTAAAACATTCCCCAAAGAACCTCTTTGTCATTTTGTTTCAAAAAACAGATCAAAGTTAGAGGAGTAAACAGTAACTCTGCAGCAGCAGGAACCACACTGAAAAATAGAACAATCCTCAACCTTCTCAGAAAACAGTCAGAACTCAAACTGGATTGCACCAGATTCAGCCCAGTAGCATAACAAGGTTTCAAATTTTTAGTAGAAAAAGGAATGGTTAAAGTATTTCACTGCTTTCCTTAGAAAAAAGAGGTGTTCGTAAAATAAGAGTCTACACCTTCAAGACAGGAAAATAGAGGTGAGCCTTGCAAAGAAGCCCTCCACACCTGTAGGCAAAATCACCCCTGCAAGCAAAAACATTAATAAAAATTCAGACACATTCTTCCCTGTCCCATGGGATAAGGGGAACAAAAAGGAAGAAAAAGCAAAAAAATTCCAAGATCCCCATAGACAAAACCACTTCCGTTCCACAATTACAAAATTGCCATTTTTGCAGAAACACCCAAGTACCTATTACAAGGGCAGCAGCAGCAAAATCTTGAACTGCAGTGATTTCAAGTAATAGCTTGTTCCTACAAGGTGAAAGAGTAATTTTTGTTGTTTTATCCTGTTCAATTACTCAAAAAGAAGGAGCATGGGTTCCTCTAAAACCAACACTTTGTTTACTTTTGCACATTCTTTCTACTGCAGGTTGTCATAATATCCCAATGCCACTAAAATGTGCTCCTTGTGGAATCTGAAATCTCATGTTATAGCTGATTGTCATATAAGTAATTTAACAATGTAACAAAAGTCCTTTGGGCAGCACTACTTTGCAGACTGTCTGTTTGGAGTATATAGAAAAGAGTCAGTAGTCTTTCTAGGATGATTATATCCTACTTGCATAAAGCCTTACCACAGAGATAAGAGTTAATTTAAGTTTCTGAATACTCTTAGAGCTTACTCCAAAGCAAAACTTCTTTTCTTCAAGTCTCATTCACTATTTGCTCTCAAATGAGACTGCTTAGAAATGATACAAAACAAAGTGAGGCAGAGAACAGGAAAAAAAGGAAGGTTTATATTCATCTGCTTTCCCAGTAAATTGAAAGAATGGGTTCAAGTTGAGCAGGCATTTGAAGACTCGTTTTCAGCTGACAGCTACTTGCAAAATATCCAGTGTGGTTCTCTTCTCATTTCTTTCCCTCGTCACTTCTGTCACCGTTTCCTTGTTTCTCTCAGATCCCCAAGAACAGCTCTGAGTGTCCCCTTTGACAGGGAACAAGTTAGGGTATCTGGCACAAGTGAGGAAGTATGTTAAAGCTGCAAGGAAAGGCCATCCTACCTCATCCCCAATGTCACATAAACTTCCTGGCAAGGCATAAAACATTTTAGTTTGTAGTGGCTCCTGGTAAAATTAGAAGCCTTCCTAACAGTTTAGTTCTGTCTTTAGCTTAGAATTCTTACTTTACTTCACCTTCAACATCTTCAGACCAGTTGCAGATTATAACTTGTTACTGAAACAAGACTTATGGTTAGCTACCAATTAAAAGCATCTGTGCTGCCTTAATTTTAAAGATGACTTCTCTTTAGAGAGGTGTTCACTGTTTCAGGCGAGAAAGGTCTGCTGTTTAAGTTTGGTTTTGGTTTTTTTGTTTTCTTGTTGTTTTTTTTTCCCCTCCAGGCTATATCCAAATAGCAAAAGCTTCAATTTGCAACTCTGGCTTGTGAAAACAATACCTCAGACCCAAATCAATGAGCACTTTCCTTTATTTCCCAAACTCTGAAGAACTGCAGCTTATGACCATGTGAAATATATACCTCACTCAAAAGAAACAGGGAAAGCAGCTTTCAACTGTACAGTGGAGCCCCAACTGCAAACCATATTGTACAGTTTACATTTCACCATAGTGTCATGGAAAACTTGATATAACCTCTATGTACACATTTTTAAACACTGCACTCTTGAACTTCACTTGAAGCCTTGTAGGGAAGTACTATAAACCTTCACAGTTTTCACAGCTAGTAGCAGACACAGGAACCTGTGACAGGATCCCAGTCCACTGGTATCTCCAGAACCCAACTCCACTAGCAGAGGGCTCAGATCATTCCACACCAACACCCAAACAGCTCTTCAGTAGAAATAGAATTTCTTTATCCACACCAGCATAAAACTGGTCTCTTCATAGTTACACCAAAGGTACTTTGAGATACCACCATTTATGACAGTTCTTCAAGCTAAAGCCGGAAAATCCTCAGGATCGTCAGGATTTGGAGCAACAAGCTGCACCTATAAAGTAAGAAGAGAAACTTTATAAAAATGAATGCATCTCAAAAGCATCTGACAACTATGTATATGTATTTTAACCTGAAAAGGTTTCATTCTTCTATTCAAGTTAAATGCTTTGCATCCATCACTATCACAGAAATGCTAAGCATTTATCTCAGAAGTTAAGACTACTATAATTTCTTCAGTGTGAATTCACTTATAATGCTGATCTTCTGCCTGGGGAGGAACAGAAGATTACAAGTTCTGCAACACTGAAGAAAAAAAGTAAAGCAATCTCACCCAAAATACTGTCTGTTTTTAGAAGCAACATTATTACCTTTTTACATTCTAAGACTACCACACATATTGGATTGCAGTTTTAAACTCTATGATCTGTTATTATAAAGAGCCTCTGCCATTCAGATGAAACAAACGCATCAAATCACCTCTGTATCAGTCTGCAAGTTCCCAACCTTTAAGTATCTTGAAGTATTTTGCTCATAGTAGACAGAAGTAAACAGAGACCTTCAGTTAGTATGAAGAACAAAGATGTTCATTTTTCAGTGTGTAAATGTGGGGGTTTTTTTAAAGGGAAAAAGGTCAGTGGAAGCTTTTTTAGTGGTTAGATTGAACACTTGTATCATTCTGTAGGATGCTGTAGGATTCTGTCTTCTTCTGTATGATCCTGGATTTACCAATCTCGCTCTCAGTAATCAAAGTACTATTAAAATACTACACTGACTTTTTTTGTAAGGGATGCAAGCCTTTAGTAATTTTAATTACTTCCCAATTTATAGCAAAACTCATTGCAGAAACGAATCTTCATTGCATCCTTTCTCTAGTTGCCATTGCAGCAACTAATAATCAGACCTTTTGAAATGTATGTGTTAAGATGGTGAGCCTGAACTGCTATTTACTTTTAAGTAACATGATAAGGGTCAGGAACTTAAAATAACCTGGCCAACATACTATGAAACAAGAATTAGAAACAAGTCTGTCACTACAGATATTGGTAATTCCACACAAAAATGGGTGGGACACACACACCCCCCCAACAAAAAAAAAAAAAATCCCCAAGCAAACAACAGCAAAAACCATCAAAACCATCACCACTAATTCTGGTCGAGGTCCTGTTTCAACTCGTACGCCACAACCACGACCACCTCGTGCTCCTCTTGATCCACGGCCAAGACGAGGAAGATTCCCAAAATTAATATCTAGCTGAGATGTTATGTCATTCACTGGTCTTCGAAAGACATGACAATCATCTTCAAAGTCATCTTTTTGCAACTAAAAAGAAGATCTGGTTAGAGTCTGTTGCTTCCATGTACAACCTTACGCCCTCCCTGAAACATACACATACACGCACGCTTGTATCACAAACTAAGCAGCAGATAAATCAAGATGACATCAGGAACAGAAGACAGGCTTTAACTTGCATGGGTTTTTAACAGAGGAAAGGCAATTGCAGCTTCTCAAATGCCTGGGACAGTTCTTTGTTGGCTCAGAGTGTCCTGTCAACAAAATCTTCTGTACTAGCTCCATAACACTGAAGAGGTTTTTCAGAAATACCATCTAGGAGGTTTTCTAAGGGACTAGAGAATCAGGCTTAAGCTACTTACAGTAATCTTCAAGTAATGGCAAAAACAGTAAAAGACAGTATTTGGCCACTAACCAATCTATCAGTCAATTTGTCTGCAGCTATGAGATTACTGTTGTATTAACTCTGTATTTTCCTAGTAGCTATTGGATGTAACTCTTTCCCATCACAATTTTAACGTGCACTGTAGTAATGATAACATATATGCAAACTCATCCCATACAGTGATTAATTATTTTATTCAATATCTAAAACAGGGATTTGACTTGTCCATGTTACGCATTTCCTGTACCTGCTATTCTGTGTTCATTTTGACAAGGTCCCTTGATACTGCCAGCCAAGAAACTTTATGGGCAAAAAGAACAGAAACCTGCATGTGGTCTTCACACACTTGCACTGTCTTCAGAGTTTGTGAAAGATCTTCTTCCCTCTCCTACCACCATGTCCCTCAGAGAAGGAGGAGGGGATAATGGCAACTGCAACCACCAAAAGCCGTGCTAAAAAAGGACGCAGGCCATTCCAGTACTAGTGCCTGTCCATGGAAGCGCTGAATAACCCAAAGTGATTAAGGTTTAAAAAGCTGCAAGTTTTGGTGTTAAAATTATAATTGGACAAAGAATAATTTGTGTATTCATACATGCATGCAGACTTTAAGGAGAAAAATTCCATCATGCTAGACTACAAGTATATGCACATACTTCTGTGATCCCCAAAATCTGAAATCTAAGTAAGCAAGAAGCTGTGAAAGACACTTCCCCTCTCTTCCCAATCATATCAGTAAACTAGAAGTCCTCCCTGAAATGTCAATCCCAGTAATATAATGGAATAAATGCTAGGGAAGGGGGGATGGGGGTGGGGGGGGAAGAGAAAGCACATTACTACAGAACAAGCTCTCCAGAGTTACTTCTAAGAAGCAGCACCCTAAAACTGAAAAAATCCAAAATCATGTATTCCAAGTGCACAATGAAAGCTGGGATCCAGCACGGATGAGAAATAGGATACTTTGCATCCNACAGATGGAGAGTTTAAAGCAAGTTTTGGGGCACATAAGTCATTGCAGTAACAAAGTTTAGATACTGATGTCTAGTCTGTTCAGATTATACCAGAACTAACAGAAAGACAGAGACAGTTTCCTAACCCTAGCCATAAAGCAGAGTTTACAGAATTCTTGAGGCAATGCTTACATCATAGCTATATTTTGACTTGTGAATCACCACTGCTTTGGAAGGAACAGTGGATTCTGGCTTCCGGATGTTGAATTCAGGCTTTGGTCGATTCTGTTGCTGAAGATTTTTCCACTCATCTAACGTCATTTCTTGAACTACTTCTTCCATTGGCTCTCCTTCAGCAACTCTAAAGGTTTATAGTTGTAAAGTAAAAACCATTAGCTTGCAACATGCCAGGATGAACAAGAACACTAATCTCTATAGTAAGGACACTAAATAAAACATCTGGAATGTTTCTCACCAAAATACTATCCTCAATTTCACTGACTCCCCACAGTAACTTGATGTTTGAGTTTTCCATTAATGTAAGTTGTAAAATATACTTATGGTCTGTTTGAAATTAGTTGTATGAACAAATGCTGCCTTCAGCCTCCTGTAGTAAGTTCTGATATTTATCCAGACTCATTGTAAGTTCAAGCACTTTGGACTCTAGACAGGACTAATCTGTCTTTTGATCTGGTATTTTCTCAGCCCTACTGTTTAATAGTGTATCTGCTCCTAGCAAATATAGCCATAGTAAAAAAAGGATACCAGTCAGTTTTAAGACACCCCAATTGCATGGTTTTATTGACTCGTACTACAGGATGACAGTATGAGATGGATTAATGTTTCCATGCAGCTTTCAGTCATCAAAAAGACATGATTATCACACCATGGGATCTTCTAGGTAATTATTAACATTTCCTTTGTTATTTCATAAGATGCTTCTTTGATTTCTTTTGTCAGGTGTAGTAGCACACAAGGAGACAGTATTTATCACCTGGCAAAATCAGATTAATACTAGTCTAGTTCTAATTTGTCACAAAGTGCAACAATGATGATAGGTTCAAGGAAAACATATGGAGTACATGGGAGTCTACATTACATATTTTTGAACTGTAAAGACAGAAGGCTTTGTGTCTATAAGACAAGACATAGAAGACAAAACTAAATATTCTTCACTGCTTGACTATTCTCCTCACACTTTTCTGATGCTGACCAAGACTGACTTGCCCAGGACCAGCAGCTATTAGAGTAAACTACAGGTGTACCTTTCAATGAGATTTGCCAAAAGCTATTCCCTACCCTACTAAGTAGCATCCCATTCAAAGCACAACTCACTTCATCACCAAAACTGTTTGCTACATGAACAAGTCAAATACCATGAACTACAGGAAAACCTGCACAGATAACTCCCAGACGCTTGAGAAAACATCTCTCACACAAAACTATTACACATTGCAAGAGCAGCTGAAGTTAAGTATTTCTCTGACATAGATTTTTCCAGAAAACCCTTCCATTAGGTCCCTTCTGGTGGGAGAACTCTGGATTTGGTTTTCCTCACTCACAGTTCCAAGTCTTCTACCAAACACTGATTATTTTTCCAATGTAAATATAGAGTTAATTAGATGCAAGCTGGAAATTTATTTTATCACGGAAAGATGCAGAGTCAAATGACAGTACAGTGAACTGTACATTTTTAAGTTGTACAAGCATGCCATCAGAACACAAACATCTGTTCGGAGTGTTCTGTACATTTAAAACTAGCTGATATAGGTACAGGCCTGCTCCCTCTTCCTACTTGATCTTACAGAGAACCATTCTATTTCTTGCCAGTGCAAATTATACAATATTTTCCTGAAGCACCCACCATATGACAGGTAGAAGCAGATTGAACAGTAGAACAGCCCTTAAATTTGTCTCTAGGATGAACACAGTTTTAAATGCTCTTCACAGAAAAAGTAAATTAAAAATATGGAAGTCCTGTACTACATGCCTACACTCTGAAATTCCTTCATGCCCTGTTATTTTGAAAATTCCAGCTGTATCAACCAAAAAGTAAAGGTTAAAGGACTGGTAAGCAGCTTGTAGTTCCATACTGAGTAAGAAGATCTGAAACTATATTAGAAGCACTGATAAGAAAAAAAATTAACTGGTTTACTAAGTTAAGTAAAAAAGATACTGGTGAGAAATGCATCTGCTTCTGGAAAAACACCAACAGATACTGTTCCACATGTGAGAGCATTAAGAGTCAATTGCACCCCA
>VZTO01001456.1:0-11940 GCA_013400615.1 Syrrhaptes paradoxus
GCCAAGTGCAATGTCCTGCATGTCTTTCGAGGCAATCCCAAGCAGAAATACAGGCTGGTCGGAGAGTGGATAGAGAGCAGCTCTGAGGAGAAGGACTTCCCCCAAGTCCTTCTCCTCAGAACTGAACTGAACTCAGAAGCTGAACATGAGTGGGCAGTNTTGCCCAGGGAGGTTGTGGATGCCCCATCCCTGGAGGTGTTCAAGGCCAGGCTGGATGAGGCTTTGAGCAACCTGGTCTAGTGGAGGGTGTCCCTGCCCATGGCAGGGGGGGTGGAACTTGATGATCTTTAAGGTCCTTTCCAACCCAGACATTCTATGTTCCTATGATTCTATACTGTAACATAGAGATATTTTTATTCATTAGACCACAAAACAGGTTTTTATGAAATTATACAGAACAGCAAATTAGACTCTACCACTATTCTCTGTGTTTTATTTCATTTCATTACATTGAGGTTTATGCTATGTTAAAGGTTAGTGCCACTATTACTGCCTTTACTGTCTGAGTTTATTGAAAGCCTTAGGACACAAAATTCAGTAAAAACTACTTGTGAGGGAAGACCTGATTCAACTTTTTTCAGTGTAAGAAATGAAAAACAGTTGAAGAAGGGGAGTATTCCAATAATCAAACATTGCAAACACAACACCAAGAGACTACAAATACTCATACTATACTACTTTTATACAAGTGGTCAATGGACCTAATAAAGAAAATCCTCTTTTTGTGAAGTCTCACAATAATCAGTATTAAAGTCCTGCAGTTTAAGAATAAGAGCAGATTAAATTCTCAGATTTCATTTTCTAAAAAAGCAAGTTGCTTGCCCTCATGACTGCAGAGAAATGCATGAAAAATTAACCTAAGAGCACTCTAGGGGCTGAAAAGACAGAAGGCAAATGTGAATAAGCTAAAACTTTCTTTTCCATAACAATTTTAGAAGTTTTGGGGCCTGACTCATGCATTTTTATCATTTTGGTGTTGACAATAGATTTAATTCTGACCAATGGGAGGAACTGGTTCAGAAGATGAAGGTGGAAGGCAATTAGGGTGATAGTGAATATGAAATTATAGAGTCCATGACTGTGAAGAAAGACAGCAGCAAAAATGTGATGATACATTTCAAAAAAAAAAATAAAAACTTCTGGCAACGCTGGAAATAAGTTTATATGGTCCCAAGGGAAGGATTTTTAAGGAAAAATAAAAAAAATAAAAATGGAGTTTCAGGATAGCTGGCAATTTCAAGGTTGCACAATAGTAAGAATGGATGTGAAAGAAAGCTAATTATAGAATCATAGAATCATAGAATCATAGAATGGTTTGGGTTGGAAAGGACATTACATACGAAAAAGTACATATCTCCATGGCTGCATGAAAAATCTTCAGTGACTTAACATTAAAAACAAATGATACTATCAAAAATGGAAACAAGAATGTATACATCAGGATAAGTTTAAAAGCAGAATGTGAATTTAAAGGGGAAAAAAGTCAGATATACAAAAGAAAAAAGAACCTTCAAGATAGTGAGCAAGTACCAGGTACCACAGTAAAAGGATTTCTTAATCGTTATCAAGAAAGGATACAATGACTAATCAGCGGGAAAAATAAAAAAGTAGGAGATGAAAATGGAAAGAATGAAAAAGTTAATTTCTTTTTAACATCATTCTTGAAAGAAGAGTTTGACTGTGATGAAACCTGTAACAAGTGAAATTATTGTAAAAACATGGATGGGCCTGAAAGAAGGAAGATTAAAGATTATGTAGATAAAGATATTTCAGATATCAAGTTCTGATGAAATTTGCTATATTTAAATAGGCAACCAAGATAATTTCTGAGCCATTGACAAGTATTATGGAAAATTAACAAAAGTAGAATGAAATCTCAAGATCAAGCAAATATAGTATCTGTATTTTAAAAAGATCAAGTGTATGCAGGGGATTTACTGCTGGGAATTACAGCCATTTTGGTACTTCAAAAGATACTAGGGCAGATTGTTAAATAATCCATTTGTAAACACCAAGAGAATAATAAGATTCTAAGAAACAGATGAGAGATTTATCAAGATCAAATCATGTCAAACAAATCTAATTTCCTCTTTACCCTGGATAACTGATCAAGGAAGCCGAAGAGGGGATGAAGAGGATTTTTTTTACCTTATTATGGCATATACCCACAAGAAATCTCACAAGCAAATTACAGAGAGATGATGTACAGTAAATCAATATAACTGTAGAACTTATGGGGATGACAACCTTTACTCAAAGAGTAGGTATCACTGTCTAACTGATAACATTGTAAGCTCTTCAGGTGTGATCCATGAAAATAGTATTAAAGAAAAGATATTTGTTTTCATAATTATGTTCAGAATATATGCTGGTAACTCACAGAGATGATTTATAAAATAATTCAGCAGTACTGTAAAGATTTCTATACATTCCAAGAAAATAATCTCAATTCATTAAAAAATATTTTAAAATAGACTAATGAATTGTTCATTATGTTGAATAAGAACAATACAGTTCGATTTGTAGCCATGAGAAACAGAAAATAGGCATTAGGAAAAAAATCAGATGCAAGGACAATGAAACAATGGAATGGGTAAGTAGAAAGACAGGCTGTTAAGGGAAATATCAGAAACATATATCGTAGACTGTATTAGTACTTTCAATCCTGTGTCAGAGCAGACTGGGCTCAATTACTTCTTTGGTTTCCTCCTGTGTTGTAGACATCACTACAGCAAACGAGTGAAACAGTTTTGCACTTCATTTAGGAGTCTCTTCCCCTAAGAAAAAAAAAATTGATTGCATCTAAGAAGCTTTATGGTTTAAGTGTAGACAAATTCTCAGTGAAATTGATAACTGAGTTTTTATTGATAACATTTCCATTATTATTCTCTATGATTAGTTGTTTGTTCTCAGACAAATAAAGTTTATCAAATGTTAGCAGACATTTTAGACAGATTGAGGAATATGATACACTTCTGTAAGAGAAAATATGAGTGTAAGTGGGGTTATTTACCAAGTGATGTGTGAAAAAGCTGGAAGTCTTTAAGTCAAAGTTGAATATCTTCTGTTGACAATTAACCACAGGGGTATAGCTTTGTTTTGCTGTAAGTCAAACAAAAGTTAAAAATAAATTAAGTATAATGTGTAAGAGGATCATTTAGTTATGTGTCTCGTAAATAGATGGCCATCTCATTCCAAAGTTTTAATATTCCTACTAATAAGTAATAGAAATTTGGAGAAGGTCAGAAGAATGTGTGAAAAAATGAGTCTTCACAAGGATAGCAAGGACAAACAACAATAATATCCTAAATATGGATATTATTATGACTACTTAAGTTTATTTTCCATCACTGTATACTTCAAATAGGGTTAATACCAATCTAGAAAAGTTAACCAGGTCAAGTGGTTCTTAAGTGGTAACTATACAGAAGGAAGGGAACATTGACAAAGCTTGGAATGACTGTAAAATCTACTATCATCTTGCTCTTCTTGCTTACATCACCCATAAAAACATAGGTAAATAACAGAGGAACTATTTCTTCTGTTGCTTCTCTTGTTTTTTTCTGCTAGATCTTATAAGCATTGGAGTTCTAACCTAGTTTGTAAAAAAACCTAACAATAAAATATATTAATAGCTCTGTCTTACATTTGTGACTTAGATTCAATTCAATAATAACACACCTTCAGTAGATTCTAGTCTGGAGGCCAAACACTACCAAAAAATAGCAAACTGTATTCTTAATAGTCTTGGTAATTAAAATAATCAATCCACGCTACAGACTGAAATACAATTTCTAAAACATATGCTCTGTCTCAATAAAAAGGTAAAAGGCTTGTACAAGAAAAAACAAATGTATTTTTAGAGTCCTGTTTGTACTGGCAGTCCTTTCTGATTACTGTTTTTCCCTGCCTCTTTTAAAAACAGGAAGCAGTAGACGAAGAAGGTTAGAATTATGACACCATGATCAAGTGTAAATTATTGACCCACTTTAGGCTTGGAAAGATGAAAAAGGGAAAGCAATTTCTATGGGTTTTTTTGGGGATTTGTGTTTAATTTTTAATTCTCTTTTGTGAAAAACATAGTTCTACCCTTCTCCGTCCCACCCTAAGTAACAGTTTCTACATTAGTCACATACTCTAGTAAAATGGAGAATTTACAGAGTAAAAAATGGGTGAAGAACACTAAACAACAGCAGGAAAACAAGGCAGTTATGCAAAGTACAGCCTGGAGATGTCTCTTTGCCAGCCACTGGAGCCCAGCATGGTGTGCCCTGGTACCCAGGGTCTCTGCTTATCTGCCTTTTTCACACTAGCAAGATCAACCAGTAGTGAAGTTAAGTGTGTGTTTAAGGACTCCAACTCCCTGGCTGGGCCAGCTTGGAGTGTACCAGTGACTCCACACACAGACCTCGTGCACACCTGGTTTGGAGAAGATATAGACACTAGCCCCCAGGAGCTGGCACCCAGCACACGGGCTGTGACCCACAGTTCTCCAGTCACAGGCACTGAGCCCCTTCCATTCACTTAATTCATCCTAGTCTCCCCCAATAGCTCGCACTGAGTCCTTGCATCACTTTCCCTCTCTTCAAGGAAAGGTATTTCTAAAAGGAAGCTGATAGATTGATTTAAGATTTCTAGATTGTGTGTAGAGACTTCTGCTCTACACTTAGTCCTTCTTTTATGTTCATAAACGTGCTGGAGAAGACATTGCCAGATGTTAGCCACTTGTAGTCTCTAAAGGGCAGATTTTCACCCACATGAACCAGAAGTTCAAGCACAAGCAATGAGACTCATCCCTCACAGATACATCCTCAACCATAATTCATCTGGTTAACTCAATATGATGTACATTAACTGACTTCAGGTACTATTAGGTAATTTAGAATATATACTCTGAAGATTCTGTTCAATTACTAAGGCAATTCAAAAAAGCCACAGCAGTTTAAAACATAACCAACTAATTAAGAAAAAAACACCTATTCCCCACTAATCAGCCTTCCATTTAGTTTTATTCCAGAAACAGCTTATACACACTTTTTCATACTTTGTTTACTCATAAAAATAATTTGAAATAAAGTTTGTACCTTAAATTCTAATGACAAAAAGTTTCATGTCTTGTGGGTTTGAGGGTTTTTTGCTTTTTTCTCTCTCTTTGTGTGCCAAAATCTATTTCAGGCACAAGGGAAAAGATGGTTTTCTACCTATAACTGTCCATTTGACACCTTTATGGATTTGAAGGAATAACAATTAAGTTTCATGACAACTCATGAAGTCCTCAACTGCCTTCTTCAGCCTAATTTTTCTTAGACATACTAAAACTTCATTTTTGAATTGGCTGGGTAAAAACTAACTTCTCATGGCTTTGATAAAACCGGTAAATACCAGTTACTATGAGTTGAGAGAAGGTGATGTGAAAGAAAAGGTGATGTGAATTGAACAAAGTGACACATAGTAATTTCCTTAAGCCTTTCTAGAGCTGGAATGAGTAATGAATTTATACCCTGAAGAATAATTTTTTACATAACTACTTAAACAGAATATAAGTTATTAAAATATTAAGACTTCATTGTCATTTCTGCCTACCCTAAGAATACAATTGCCAGGGAAAACAGCAGAATATACAAATCTATTTTCATTTGGTGATCTGATGTGAAAAGTGTGTACTATGACCATTTCTCACAAAGGAACACTGAAAATTCTTCCCTGGTGCTGCCTCTTGTTATTGAAGATGACTGTGTCAAAAAGTTATTTACTGAAGTTCAGGCTGGTAAATTCACTGCATTACCCAGCAATCTGAAGAAAGTATAAACAAGACAAACAAAGCAATGGAAAATAATAGCCAGAACTAAGCTACAATTTCATCTTGAAACTAGTTTTCTAATATTATGTCCTAAACTTTGAATGCTGGAACTAGAGGAAAAAATGAGGGTTGGCTTTATTCTTGCTAGCTGGAATAAAAATGGCACAGAAGACACAACAGCAAGGACCTCAAGGCCTGAGAACAAGAATTCACACTGGGTTTGTACGGAAATTCTGCAGATTAAATCCTAGCAGTAACCAGCTTGTGTACTACTAAGCATTGCAGGATATTCAATGGACTCTCAAATATTATTTAAAAGGAACAAGTGAGTGCCAACTGATAGAAATGAAAGTATTAAGGAAGGAGCTGGTAAAGGAATATGAATATTGATAACAGTAAAGAAGTCAGAAGTCAGGCATCTAAAGTATAGGGAGAAGGATTAAGCAGGTTTATCATGTGGAGTATCCACTAGTATAAGAAAGTGCCTTATTTCCTCTCCTGGCACCTCATCTGGAACTTCTGTTCCCCTGTAGGTGAATACAGAACACTTTGAAAGCCAGGAGCACAAAATTAAGATTACTTAGATTTATGAAGGAACCAGACAGAATGCAAAAGTAGCTTAGAGTGGCTAACTGAAAGTATGAAATATTTAAGTCAGGAGGTGAAATTGGAAATTTTAGAGATATCATGTAAGTAGAGCTCCATTTAGAGCAAATTTTGAAGTATTTAATACAGGAAATGTACTGCTTTCTGATAAGCAGCTTCCAGACAAGATATCAGAGAGAAAGATAGAGCTTCTCGCTGTGGTTGTAGCTTCTAAAATGTTAATGGCTTGTTTAGAAAGAATACAGTGAGCTGGAAATCGTGGCAGGGAGAACTGTGTGTATAGAGGGATATAGAAAAGGAGTAGTATATGTGTAGTAAATGGTAAATTTATGCTGTTACTCACAAGACTTCTTAGAATGACTATAATTACCATCTATTAATCAGTCATGAAGCCATATTTGCCCTTGCTATAACTAGCTATATTAACTTCTATAGCCTACTAGCATATATATGTTACATTGACATCTATTCATTATGGCTCCAAGGCTATTTCATTTAAAAAGTACACAAGGAAGAAGAAACTCTTAAGAATCATAGTACAGAAGTGGAACAAGTCAGCTAAAAAGACAGCTGACAAGGAGAGGTCTATAGATGAATTTTAACTTCTATAAATAGAAAAAAATATAACTAAAATATTTAATTCCAAAAGCAGATTCTGAACTCCAACTAAAATATCTTGTGCTGTGCTTGGCAAAACTGTAAGTCCTGAAAACTAGGGAATACCAAGTTCCTAGATCACAGACTAATTTCTGTTCGCTTTCACTAGATGTCCTAGGAATCTCTAAGCATGCACGTTTTTCAGTCTGTCTCTGTATTTTAAATACCAGCTATCTGAGTGCTGAACAACTCTGGAGGATTTCCATTTTGCTACATTCTGCTTCATCATGCTTCTGCATGCGGTACTAACACTGAACTTTCTCTTCATCACAATTAAATACACAGACCTCAATCATATCATATGTATTTTCTGCCAGTCCCCATGTCAAGAAGATCTCTACACTCTCTTGACAAAACCTGTGTAACACAGAACTGGTGTGAAACATACATGATATTAAGATATGTATGTACCTTCATGTATCTATCATCTTGCATACAGAGGGAAAGGGCTCCTTCTTTCCTAAAGAAACATACTCCTGATTTCTTAACCACTTTGTCATATTCTCAGCTCTGGCAAACTGCTCCTGTGAATTCATCCACTATTCAATACTCTGCACTCATATTGTTAGGTAGTTGGTGTACTTGCAGTAAATTCCATTATCCATTGCCAGAAGAGGAGATGGCAGAGGGAAGGAAAAAATGCTAACCTCTATCTTATCTGGCATTTAACTCTGTATTTCATTTTTCAAAAATATAAGTTCTGTGAACTCAAGTTTCTTGAAGAAACAAATATAACTGTTTGGCACATAATTTTTGCTTGTTTATTTGTTTGGGTTTTTGTTTTTGAACTACCTATTTGATGATTTCAGTTTAATGAAGGGAACAGTCAGCTCGATTCTTGATGCACTTGATCACATATGAAATGTATAGCATTCCCAATTGTATCTATTGGCAGTTGAATAATAATCTGAATTGGCTAAAATTATATAATCATTCTGCCTGAGGCATATAAATGATCCTGAAAAGGTGTGCATACATTATGATAAAAGTAATTTTTACTCTGGGAAAAAATCAAATAGATAATGGGAGTAGTGAACATATTAATCAATTTCAAGCAATATTTCACAGCTCAAGTATTGAAGAGGGAGAAAATTATTTTATAGGTGCAAATACTAGGAAATGGAATTCTCATTAACATTGTCTAATCTTTTTAGTCTGAACTACATCATTTATCTGAACTGCATAATTTAAAGGTCAGACAAATCTTCCATTTTTCAAATAAGAATACAGACCTGAACTTTCAGAACTTCTAACATCCAAAAATTCACCTTGGACAGTAGCTAAAATTCTTGCTAGAGTCAAGTTTTTGATTTACAGATGCTGAAAATTTTTCTCAGGTTCAAATGACCAGATTTTATTGTCTTTATAAGCAGGAATCTCCTAAAACAAACATTTCCTAAGCCAAGAAATAATTGTAATTTTTAGCATTTCATCTGATTATTCCAATCGCAGAGATCTCAGGGCATTTTGTGATGTACTCAGCAAGACGTCATGTTTATCGGAGCTGTAGAAGACATTTATCACTTCATACACTGTGATCTCTTTTGGGCTTCTTATTGAAATATATGCTCTTAAATCACCTTCAGCCAATTGCTGCATTCGCAGCTGTGAAGCATCTGCCAAAAAGCAAAGGCATAGGCTAAGTGTAATTTCAAATTATTTGGTTTGACTCTGACTGCTCCCAACTCACTTGTTAGAAAAAAAATTAACGACAGATTGTAAATTCTAAGGTTTAAATTCCCTAGTCAGGCTCTTAGTAACAATAAAATGTTAAGTTCTAACAATCCTAGATAGGCAGAGGTCTGTTTCTAAAACATGCAAAGTTTGTTTTATGTTTAATATTTATAGGTTTTATAAACTGAAAGGCAAAATCTCTGTTCATTTAAATAAGTACACTTTCCTGCTATGATCTAGACATGATTCTATTTGTGCAAAAATAAATAAATAAATGAACATTCTGAAGCATTGAAGGCATAGATCATGAAACTGATCAAAACAAAATACTCACTACACATTTGGGAACACTGGAAAAGTGGACCATGAGATTCTTATGCCTACCTCTCTGAAGATGAGTAGTACCTTTTATGACAGGCTAGATCAGTAATCAAAGATATAACATTCCTTTTGGTTTCCCCTCTTGTGCCACCTGGACAGCAAGAGCAAAATATCTTTTGAATTTTTGTTTGGTCCTTTCGTAATTTGATTTCAGCTAGAAGATTTTCCATTCAATTTGTATGTATCTCTCTATTTAGACCTATGAAGCAGGCAACCTCCAGATGTCCCTTTCAAATGAAGTTATTTTATGATTCTGTGATTTTTAGCTGAGCAACTGGAGTGCAAAAATACAATAAATTATTTTGAAAGGAAGCTTAATTAATGAAACCAATAAAGTGGTCACCAAAAAATTACTTAGGAGAGTTGTATACCTTTAGCTTCAAAATAAAATGGCATGAGTTTAAAATGGCTGAGAGAAAATAAAAAATTAAAGGAATTTAGGAAAAATAAATGCAATATTTTAAATGGTGCAAAGGATGATTCTATTTAGAAGGTGTCACCAACTTAGGTATAGCAAACAGGTTTCTCTCAACCTGACATTAGCCAGCTAAATGTTGACTGAGGCTGCAAGGGTGGACTCTGCAAAATCTTTTGCTGGCTGTCACTCAGCCTGTCATCTGTCCCATAGAAGAGCATTTGTGTTATGGATGCACAGAACCTAGAAAACTAGATTTATCTAGTTGCTTAATTTACAGACAAAGTTAAATGAAGCGAAAGTTGAACTTGCCACCCAATTTAGTCAATGTAAGCCATATATGTCCCTTTGCTTTCTCTAGGGTTCAAGAGATAAGGGTGTTGTAACAGAAGAGAGCACAAACAGGAAAAAAACCCCAGCACCTGATAATATAACCTTGATAAATAAAGACTGAAAAAATCAATACTTCTTTCTGATCTCAAGGAGAGAAACCAAAGCCTTGGAAGACTGCCATGAGACAATGGGAACACTCCAATGATGTACTAGTCAGATTAAGCAAAGTTTAAAAACTCTTGAAGGTGAAATACTTATTTTTATTTTACTATTTTGGGAAACATATTACTATAAAATGTTTTGATTCTTATTGTTCTATAGTCATGTCTTTAATGTATATTTGAATTTATTTTAAAAGTTAGAGGAAGTCATTTTTTATAAGACACTTGCTGTCTTATAAGGTAAATTTCAAGACTATTAAATGGAAAATTAAATTAATACACTATATAGCATGCTAGTAAAGCAGTAAAACATTTTCTCATTAGACTTCTGAATATGAAACAATGAAAGCATATTTTTATAATCCCCAGAATAGTACAATCTGTAAGCAAACTGCTTTGGGGAATAGATTCCCTTTTAACTGTTTTATATTAACTTAGATTTACTAAAGAATCTCTAACGGAATTAATCCACAGGACCTGTTAACTGTAAATAGTTTCAGCAAAAAAGCAGGTAGAGGATAAACTGATGTAATAAGATAAAATTAGAAACAGAAATCTTAAATCTCCTCACATGATGTCTGGCATTAATTCAGAGCAAGAAGTAGCTTGCTAGATCCCTACACTGTATTAAGTTTAAATGCATTTTTCCTTTCTCTCTGTTTACCAGAGACTTTGTATGTGTGCATGTGGCCTGAATGTGACAATGCAGGTTGATACATTACTGTATAGGCAAGACCCATGACACCTACCTCTGTTAATTTTTCTCAGCTTAGCTGAACATGTATTACTATGATTTTGAAGAAGACTTCATAATACTCAAACTTTTTCTGTTTATAGCCTAGCAGCTAGCTGTGAGAAAACTGATATTTTTCAGCTAACTTTGAAATAAATTATATTCCAAATTTGAATCCTTTCCAGTTTTCTGTCTTCACAGTTTAAATGCTTACAACACAACTCACTATTTAGATTCTTATGAGTGAGAAAGACTTTCTTCGGTGTCCTTGCACTGCATATTATTAGATGTCTGAAAGCAATGGCTGAGAATTGAGTAAGATGATATCTTGGTTCAGTTTGCTTCACTGACATTGTCGCTGCTCTACTTTTTGTCCCATGTCATTTTATTTGTCTAATCCAGTTATTTTTCCAACTTTTTAGTTTAATATATCTGTCTGGTAGATATTCCTCCTGGAAGTTTTGAACATAACTGCCATTTACACTTCCTGTGTTTTGCATTAGGGTTAAGACCAATAAAATTATTAAAGGATTGGAGTATCTGACATGTAAAGAGATCCTGAGAGAGCTGGGACATTTTAACCTCACAAAGAGAAGGCTCAGATGCATTTTATCAATGTGTATAAATACATGATGAAAGAGGGATTCAGGAAGACTGAGTCAGACTTCTCTCAGTGGTGCCCAGAGAAATACAGATTGAAATACAAAAACTCCACTTAAACATAAAAAGAAGTTTTTTTACTGTGAGAGAGGTCAATCACTGGAGGAGGTTGCCCAGAGAGCTTGTGGAGTCTCCATCCTTGGAGATATTCAAAACTTAACTGTACACAGCCCTGACCAATCTGTTCCAGCTGACCCTGCTTTAAGCAAGGGGGTAGGACTAAGTGATCACCAGAGGTCCCTGCCAGCTTCCACCATTGTGTGATTCTGTGATAGTTACCACAAGACATCCTGGTCCTTAATGGGTGGTCTTAGTCATTTTTGCAATATATGTGAGTGTGGGTATATATGTACACATATACTTTAATACACACATGTAATAAAGAAGATGTCCACCTTACATGCATTTTAATATTTTCATTCAAAATGATCCTTACTATTAAAGATTAAGTAATTTATTGATTATATTGGCAATATTATGCACCTCCCTTCTAGTGGAGCGTGTCCCTGCCCATGGCAGG
>VZTO01001460.1:0-14643 GCA_013400615.1 Syrrhaptes paradoxus
GTGTGTCTGCAGGGGTGGCCGGTCATGGTCCAGGTCCTGGAGGTGTGTCTGCAGGGGTGGCTGGTCGTGGTCCAGGTCCTGGCGGTGTGTCTGCAGAGGGCTGTCACCATGTGGTTGCCAGGCTCCGTAGAGAACGACAGCAAAGAGCTTCAAAGCGATGTGACCCCCGCAGCCCGTCCTCCAGCAGCCTCGGATGCTCTCTGGCAGCACGTGCATACCCGGTCTCGTTGTGTTTTCACATGATCTGGAAGGTTGGTCCCTAATTCTTGCAGTCTTGAAAAATAATTCATTTTCTCATCTGCAATTCCAGAGCAGGGATTAATTGAATGATTTTTTTTTCCTTTCCCATTGTTTGTTTTTAATGATTAAGGCGATAGTTGTAAATTGTTAACAAGTTCGGGTGGAAATGTGATCCCTGGGAACTCCTTTTATGCTGAATAAAATACCAGTGAGGTTGATTTAGCAAAGCTGGTTGAGTTGCTGTGTCTTCAAAGATTATCTCGGTTCTGCACGAAGGACCAGGTCTTTGAGAATTATTTGGGCCTAACTGAAATCAGGTGCTTAAGCACCTTCAAAATAAGAGAAGCTTCTGCCTGTGGGGAGTGATAGCATTGTGTGTTAAATCAGCCAGTGTATTAGACCTTACTTTTTTGGCTGGGTAATTTTTTTAGGCGGATCGTTTCTTCTGGCAAACTGCTGAGCTGGCACCGAGTGATTATTTTATGAAAAAAACACCAAAACCTTTCTCTGCTGGAAACAGCCCCTTTCCCTGGAGGCCACGGGGGCTTGCAAGGGTTGGTGCTCAGCCGGTGTTTTGGTTGGTGTTTCGGCACGAGCGGGTTTGCAGGGAGGTGCAGAGGCGGGGGGCTGCGGGGGTCGGTTGCTTTGCTCTCCTCCTGCTCAGTGTTTGCTGAGCTGCAGAACGTTTACTCCCGGCAATTATTCTGATGAGGCAGGGGGTTATTTGAAAGCTGCGAACAAGAGGTTTCTGGGGAAATGTCTTCAAAGGATGATCTTCTTCCGATGGAGGTTGTAATTGTTTAATGATTTTCTGTATGGATTTCCGTGTGGGCTGCTCCGGGACAGCCAGAGCTGGTTTGTCAGCAGAGAGCTGCTGCTTCGCCCTCTCCTCCCGCAGCACGGGGGCTGCTCAGCCGCCTCTGTGCATTATCCGACTCTTTTGGTTTATGTTTCCCTTGAGTTTTACTGCTCTGTGTCTGACCCAAACCTCAAGCTTGTCACTTTTTTTCCCAGCGAAGGCAGCTGGCGGTGCAGCAGGGTGCTGTTTCTCTGGCACCCCGTGCATCGCTGCATCCTGAGCCTTCACGGCCGCAGCCACGCTGCTCTGACACCAGGACCAGCCATCCAGCCCGGCTCCCGGCTCCTGCAGCCCGTTCAGCATGTTTTCCCTCTCCTAGGCTGAAAAAACCCTTCCTATTGCATTGCCTTTTCCCCTAATTGTTTGGACAGCCAGGAGCCTCACTCTAGTTTCTCACCTGAATTTATTCATGGGTGGTTTGCGACCTTTTGCTGATGTTGTCCTTTCACCTTAAATAGCACTTGCTCTTCCTTCGTGTTCAACCTCCCGTCTTCTCCCGATGCATGGAAAGAGAACAATTTTATCACCTCTCCACCTTCATTTTCTTAGACTAACGAGTCAGGCTCTCCAAGCAGCTGGCTCTTGTGCAAAGGCTGCCGTAGCTCTGACGGTCCGGCCAGCCTTCCTCTGCGCCAGTCCCAGCCTGAGCTCGCCGTCCTTGACCCCAATTTCAGTGACGATGACTGCACAGCGCTCCACGACCCGTCTCGCCTGGCTGTGCAGTGACTCTTTGCCCACCCGAAGCACACGCAGATGCTTATGAAGCTCCAATATTTACGTGGGGCTTCTGCAACCTGCAAGACCCCTGTGTTTGAGGAGTGGGATTTTGAAAGGTTTGATCCCTTTCTCTATGAAGTCAGAGTTAAAATCCCCATCGATGGCTAAGGTGTGTCCCCAGGACTTAATAAGCCTTGTTGCTCAGTGCCAGGAGCGGTGAACTCCTCTGGAGATGATAAATCTCGTGCCAAAGGCGTTGATGTGTCTGACAGGGAGCTGGGGGGAGCAGGCGATGGCAGTGAGGGGCCAGGGATGGGTCCCCTCCTCCTGCCCCCTTGGCTTTGCTCAACGAGTAAAGAGCATATAAATAGTTGTTAAATTATTTTTAGAAAGAAAAACCAAGACAAAATTGTCACTTGTCTCCCTGCTGGGTGGGAGCAGAGCTTGTGCGATGCTGAGCAGGACTCTAGACCTGGATCCGGAGCAGGCACAGAGATTTTGGACACAGCCAGCGCCGTGGTCGGAGATGTTTGAGTCCCTTCACACAAGGTGGGAACGCAGGGAGCGGGTGACAAGGCGCGGGAGGATGCTCCTCTCCAGCCACGGTGTTGGGAACTGCGGTGGGGTCCTGCAGCTGGCCAGGGATCAACCAGAGCTCCTGTCTGATGGGAACAGAATCCTGCTGTTTCCTCATCTGAGCCCTCTAACACAAAGCAGATGTAGAGGTCCGGCCAAGATCAGGAAATCTTTTGTGTGCGAGGTGGAGGTGAGCGGTGACCGCGTGCTGCCAGCCCTGGGAGCCACCGCATAGGGACATCGTGTACCCCCAGGGCAGAAGAGCCCTGTCCCCTGCACTGGGCCTGCTGTAAGGTATAACCTGGCTGTCTGGAGCGGTCCTGAGTTAAATAATGCCCGTGGCACGAGCTGCATCTTCTGCAGGGTTGGGGGATGCTGAGCCTGGTCCTGCCCTGCCTCCGCCGTTCCCAGCGCTGTGCCGCGGAGGTGCTTCTGCGAGCGGCTGCCTCCCACGCCGTGGCACGGCGAGTTGCTAAACAAAGCGAGGGGAAATCAGGCGCAAGCTGTGCAATTTGCAGATGATCTGTGTACCTGCTTGTTCGGAACAGATGTTTTCCTTCGCGTGACCATTTGTGAGCTGCTTCCTTGTCACAGCCTGCAGGAGCGGTAACGCTGGGGAGTGAGTGATATCTCACACCTGCACAGAGCAGCGTGCCTGCCTATAAACTCCCTTTGCAATTCCAGAAATCTCCCATTACACAGTTTTATATCCAGTGCAAACGACTGCAAAAGAAGGCTGCAGAATGTTTTTTGACACGGGCTTTAGAAAAAAAAAAACAAAACTAGAAGAGGGGAACTGCAGGAAGAGGATGGGATCCACGTAGCTCTGTGTCCTCTCCAGCAGTGGAGGTTGCAAAGGGAGGTGGATCTGCCCCGTGCTAGATCTGCTCATCATCTTCAATTGCTGGAGTTTGCCTGCAATATTAATTTCACTTTCAGCAAGAGATGCTGGTATTTAGCGGTTGTAGCTCCGGCTATTCTTGTTATCCGCGTACATGCCTGCTTCCTCTCTGAAATGTCACAAATTCTTGGCCACGACAGCTTCCCGTGGAAGTTCGCTCCACGGTTTAATTGCACATTGTGCAGAGCCCGTGTTTCCTTCTGCGGGGCTGTGCCAGGGCGGTGTCAGCAGCACAGGAGCGCTGGGTCGGTTATTACAGGGCTGCTCCTGAACCGCAGCACGGCGGCACGGCTTCACTAGCGCGGGCTGGGGCTGTGCTTGGCTTTGCACCACACCCCTAGCAGGCTGCAGGGCTGCAATTCCTCGTCTCCCAGGCAGGTTGGGAGGTGCATGGGAACGTGACACTTTCCTTTGGGTTACACACAAGGGGAAAGGGGGTCCATCTCAGAAAGGGTGTTGAGTTTTCCTGGCTCCTCGCGAGTCCTACTGCTGGACCGCCAGGCTGGTATTTCAGAGAAATGTGCAGCAAAAAATGAAAAGAGCCGATAAGAGTTGTGCTGAAGAGGGGAATTCTGCAGAGAGGTTTTTTTGCCTTGGGATGTGGCACTCTCCTGGATAACCAAAGTGTTTTGGTAGCTTGGGGTTTAAGTGTGCGGGGATGGAGGGATGGGTGCATCCCTGCGATGGGAGAAGGATGCTTTGGCCGGGAAGCTGGTGCTTGCCCTGCTGCACTGGGCTGCGCTGTGTCGGCACGCTCCCAGAAACGCCTTCCTCGTCCCCTCTGGGGCTGGATAACGTTGAACCGCTGGGGTGACTCTTGGAAATTTGCTCCTGTGCTCATTTTGCACCAAATTCCCAGGTGGGCTTACCTGCAGGGATCTGCGGGAGCCTGCATTGTGCACAGGCGCTGCTGGAGCACGCTGCCGTCTGTCGGGAGCGGCTGCTTGCCATCTGCCACGGAGACAGGCAGCGGAGAGCAGGGGACAATGACAGACTCTAGCAAGGTGCCTTCAGGCACAGCACCCTCTGCTATAGCTCTGTCCAAAAGAGCAGGATCAGGCCTCTTGCAGCAGCTCAGCTGAGAGCAGAATATACATTTCTTTGTACATACAGCAGAGGAGGAGCCTCTGTTGCGTGGCCGAGGTTCGCTGTGCCGCCGGCCAGCCTCCTGCCTGATAGCACGGGCTTGGCTCGGGGGGGACGCTTGGGGACAGGTTGGGTGAAATGGGAAATGTAGGTATGGATGCACCCTTATACAATGCCTCTTCTTCACCTCCCAGTGTGAACCAGTCCGCTGCAACAGGAAACTGGAGGAGATGGGAGATGGCACTTGCCTTCTGGGGAGGGCGGAGGTGAGTGCTGAGGGTTTGGGGTAAGAGAGGAGCAGTGCTGGCCGGGGGACTGTGGGGTCTTGCCTGAGGCATCCGTGCTTTGGGGATAACGGGCTTTCGAGGCAGGACAAAGGAGGGGAGGGAATGGGAAGACACGGAGTACCCCATGTCATGGGTAAAAGGCTAACAGGCATTTTTCCATGTCTAGCTTCAAACAGCTGGGACAAAATAGAAGCCAAAGAATTTCCTCTGAGACGTAGCTCTAACCAAGAGGATTGTCCCACTCAGCTCTGGTCTCCTGGCCGTTACTTTGGGAAGGGGCCCAAAGTAATAAGTGCTATTTAATTTGGAAATGTGGGACAAGGTCAGGAAAAAGGGGGGACATTGCTCTGGGTCGCTGGCTCTGCCCGTGTGACCCCCTGTGACCCACTTCTGCTCTGTGTGCACGGGGACATTTTTCTTCCCTTCCCTCTCCTGTTGTCAAATTCATGCCCAGCTAACCGACAAATCCATCTCTTCAGAGATCAATTACAGTGTCTGGCCATGAAGCCTGGAAATCCAATTAACTCCCAAATATTTTTTTTCAGTTTTTTTTTTTTTTTAAAAAAGAGGAGGAAGGAAAGAAGAAAGAGACAAAGTGAGAGAAACACATTGAAGTAGGGGCATAAATCACCTGGAAAACATTCCAAACATTAAAATAAACAAGGACGAGTTTCAACTTCATTTGTCTCTTTTGGAGGCTCTGTCACTGATTTATTTTACTGCTCTGTCTGAGCTTCATTTTTGTCTTTGCTCACGTTCAGAGTCGGTCGCTGGCTCTGGAGCGGAGCCCCGGGGCCGGCTGCCTCCCGCGGCTGTGCCGGGATGTGCCGCCCACGCAGAGCATCCTCCTTCTGCAGGGCTGGGGTCCGCTCCCCTCGGGTTGTACAGGGTTAAACGCTCTCCATCCTGTCGGGAGTCTGGGAACTGAGTCAAATGGATGCTCAGTCCTGCCTGGGGCGGGAGGTTTGGGTGAGGAGTGTGACCTGGACTTCCTAGGAGGAAATAACTCTGCCTCTGACTTTTTGCAGCCACCTAGAACTGGCCGTTCAAGTGGAACATCTCCATCCTGACCTCCTGTCCTTCATCTTTTAGGGGACTTGCTCCTTATGACCAACTCTACCACGTCCTCCAGCCTCCCAGTGCCTTAAGGAAGACTCTTCTCTAGAAAGGTGTGGAGTGGTGCCCATGTGGAAGCACACCGAGTCCGTTGGAGCGCCTGAAGGTGAGCAGAGCCCAGGTGTGTCTCAGGCTGATGGTCTCACTGAGATATTAAGAGAAGGACTGGGAAATACGGCAAGAAATGTAAAGGACAGAAACAAGGACTGACATATTTGTGACGTTTCTGGCTTTGGGAATTGGACAACCAAGGGTCTAGCAAGTCATCAGTGATACCTGTTGAACCAAGGGGGTATGAATGGTAGTGGAGTCAGATGCATCTTTGCCTAAATAAGAGGCTTTTCTGTCTCTCAAATGCCCACTATTTGGCTGAAGATATTTTGGGGCAAGAATTCAGGCACCTAACCTGGTGGTTGGTACCAGTGGCAGGTACCGAGCATCTGTACAGTGGTTGCAGATGTGACATAGCATCCCTGGGGGGACATCCCAACCAGGGAGGTGCCAGCCCTGGTCTCTGGGGCTGGAGAACCTCTGTCTCGCTCAGGCTTCAGGGATTTGAACCTGAAGCATCTGTGCTGCTGCCTGCAGTCCCTGTCCCCCTCCTTCAAGAAGCTTTCGTTTTCATTCCAGAGGAGGATGAATAATCCTTGGGGGTTGCTGTGGAGAAGAACTGTCACCCTTCCTTCAGCTCTATCAGAAACTCTTCAAGAGGCAGTTAACAAATAACCTTCGCTTGGGATAAATTAGCTCCCAATCCCAGTTCAATAGCTGCTCATTTTAAGATGTCCTTGTCACCTTGTGAGAGTGGCTGATCTTCCTTTGAATCCCGCTGTGTTTTCAGACCCCGTGATTGCTGCCAGCAATCACCAGTTCCACATTAGCAGCTCAGGCACTGATTGCACCGAGCAGTCCCAACACAACCTTTTGTGAAAAGTTTGGGCAAGTTGAGCTCTGCTCTCCTCCATCAGCAAGATCCACACTTCTCCCTCCATCACATGTGCTGCCAACTGACTCTTCAAGTGCGGACTGGTGTGCAGAGGAGATCTGTGCTTCGCAGTCCGGCTTTAGAAACAAAATCTTGGAGGCATTGTCAAGGAAACCTGGTGATGGCGCAGAGTTGTCCAACAGCCTCCAGGCAGCCTGGAGCAAAGGCTTCAAGATGTGCAAATAGTAATTCAAACAGATCTTTTTTTTTTCTCCAGCCCAACATTGTTACAGAGTAGGAGAATGGCATCAGGATAGCTCAAAAAAAAACCCCAAAAAGAACTGCATCAGAAAGAAAACCTTCTGCTGTGTCATCTCGCCCAAACCTTCCAGCGAGACAGCCTTTCCCAGCTCTGCGAGGACCACCTCTCCTGTACCAAAAGCATTGCCGCTGTTTGCAAAGAGCAAGTCATCCTTATCAGCAAACCTCTCCAAGAACAGCAACCGTGCAGGCTTGCATGGATGCTCCAGTCGCAGCTGTATTATAAGGTATCTTGCATCGATTAAAAATCTCTTTAATCAAATACTGGCAGGGGAAGCATTCAAAATCATTGAACAATGACTCCTAAGAGCTGCCACGTGCCTGTGAGTGAATTCACCTGGAGATATTGCCTCAAGAAACTTTTGTTACAGACAAAACCCATTGCTCAATTTTTCAATCCCTGCTTACACTTCAAATTCCTATATCCCAAACCCATGGAAAAGACTGGATAGCTTAATTTGAAAGGTGAAAGTAGGCTGGAAATTATTGCTGTGCAAATTGTGTAGAGGTTTTGGATTTTTTGTTTTTTTTTTCTGTTCCATGGCTGAGCTGGACTTCAAAAGAATAAATAAAATCTGTTCTAGTAGCTCCCAGTGAGGAGTATACTTCTTTGGAGAAAGGAGGGGAAAAAAGCCTCCCAATATTTTATTCAACCCAAAATGAAGCATTTTGAGTTGGGGAAATTCAGCTAATTTTCTTCCTCCTCAGAATAGGTCAACTTGGAAATAGAAAATGTCACCTTGAAACAGCAAAGTTGAATAGAAATGTTTAGAAAATGTAAGATTATGTGTACATGTATTTGGATGTTTAACAAGCTTGTGAATGGAAAGAAAGCATCCAGGCTATTTATAATTCAATTAGGCTTAGATTTAGGACTAGTTTTCACTCTGTGTAAACCACATTTATTTTTTCATTTAGAACAATCTCCTTCCTCCATCAAAGCCCCTTCTGCTAGCTATAGCTGGAAATCTACAGCCTATAATAGAGCTGGAATGACTAGAGCTATACAGCTAACTGCTGTGTTTTCCTTTCCCAAGGCTCTCCAGGCACCTAGGCATCCTTCTTGGGAGTGTTGGCATTTGGGATCAAGGTATGGAAAACCAGGGCATGAGCTGCAGGAACTGTTATCAAAGGGAATTTAATCCCGCAGCCCTCTCCTGCAGGACTTTGCAATGCCATTTCCCTGCTAATGTCCTATATCACATTTTCCTTTCATTACCAAAAAAAAAAAAAATCTTAAAAAATACCCTTCTTTCCTTCCTTTTTTTTTTGGTAGCTTTTCAGTGTTCTTGCTCCGTCTCTCTTTGCGGCGCTGGTTATGGATGTGTAAGTAGTAAGTTAGTTTCTATTCTCACTCTGGGGGGTTGGCTTCCAAACTGTTTATTGAGTAATAAAAAGAGAAAATTACAAGCCATTGCCCAGGGATAATGTGATAATAATTTTATGACTGGCCAAACAGTTGGAACAGCCCACAAATGGTGGTAGGCAGGAAAGCTGGTATCTACTGCCGACAGAGCCACCCCTGAGGAGATAAAACCTCACTGCCAGGAATCAAAGTTGACGCCAACAACTGTGAGCTATTAAAAATTACTTTGGGGCTGGGTGGTAGGGTGGTCATTATCGCTTTCAGAGTTTCAGTGGCAGAAAAGCTTTTTGGAAGGTGTTTGGAACTCGGTCCTAGGTGGAGTGTGCGTCTGCTCGTGCTCGGGTCCGCGTGGCCCCAGCTGCTGGGCTGGAGGCTGGGGATTGCTGGAAACACAAAGATTAAAGGGTGTTAATGTTTTCAGGCAAACAGGGATCATCCCAGAGTTAACAAAGGGTTTGAGTTTCCTTGGCCGCTGTCTGACTGCGGGGCACTCACGGAGGCAGGGCCGGCTGCCGCAGGGTGACGGCGACCAGCTGGGTGGTGATACACCCCCAACCCTCACACCCCCAACCTGTGCTTGCAGTGATTTCTATTTTTAAGCCCATCTCTGTAGCTNCCCACTGAGCATGGGGCAGAGCACGGAGGCAGGATGTGCTGCCGCAGGGTGACGGTGGGGTTGCACCCAGCTGGGCGGTGATACACCCCCAACCCTCGCACCCCCCAACCTGTGCTTGCAGTGATTTCTATTTTTAAGCCCATCTCTGTAGCTGGTTTAGTTCCCATCCAGTAAATCACCCAGCTCCTTTGAGACTCCTGGCAAAGCCCTGGCCTCTGGGACGCTGTGGGTGCAACAGAAGCTCTGGGCTGGTTGTGAAGTGCCTCTGACCATCCAGCGTGGTCAGCTGGTGCCTTTCCAACACTTCCTTTCCGTTACCAAAGGCTTGGGAGCAAACAGCACGGCTCAGCGTGTTTGTCCTAGGCCATTCTGAGAAGATGTGCCCCATTCACCATCTCCAGGAGGATTTCCTCATCTTTCCTGGGGGCAGGACATCCTATCTGGGCTATCTTCTTCCCACCCATGCGACGTTCGATGGAGGATTGGGCAGGAGGGCCCTTGCGAGGTCTCGCTCTCGGCTCATCTCCCCCGAGGCGGGATGAGCTGTACCTCTTCCAAACCAGCAGCAGATCCAGCCCTGGAGGTGGGCAGGAAGCCATGCAACTGGGAGTAGCTGCTTGCAGCTGCCAAGACCTCACATTTATATGTTAGTGATGCAGATAGAATCTCATAAACCAGTCTCCATCCTGCTTTACTGCTGATTTAATGATCGGAGGAAGAACTTGACTGTTTATTAAAACATTAGACAGTAAACTTTAACAATAGACAGTAAAGGGTTTTGTTTTTCCATCCTTCTGATCGTTAAAGCAACAACACGTTGGGCTGGAAAGGGACCTGCTCCCACCCTCCAAACCCAGGGTGATGGTCCGGGGGGGCGATGGGACTGAGCGCTCCCTCCGGCAGGGGGGTGAAGAAGGTGGCATCGCCACTCCTGTCCCCAGCAAATCTGCACCCGCCGGGACAGACTGACACCTAGTTCTGAGCTGTCAAAGGGGCTCCTTAGGGCTGGGTTTTGGGGACTTCTTTGCAATTTCTGTGAACCGTGGCATTCTCTCTGGACATCATCTCTTCAGCCTGGTTCCTGCGCTGAGCTGGTTGCCCTGGCTTCTCCTGTGCGGGGGGTGAGGCAGTGGCCCAGGGTGCCCCGAGAAGCTGTGGATGCCCCATCCCTGGAGGGGTTCAAGGCCAGGCTGGCTGAGGCTTTGAGCAACCTGGGCTGTGGGAGGTGTCCCTGCCCATGGCAGGGGGTGGCACTGGATGGGCTTTAAGGTCCCTTCCTACCCAAACCATCCTGTGACTCTGTGAATTCTGAGGATTGCTCATCCTGTCTAAGGAGGGTCCAGTCAGCCTCCGGAGGGTTGACCTCTCTCCACAGATTGCAGTGGGACTCTAGGTTAAGTTTTTTGCACTTCTGACATGTAGATTGGCTAATGTCTGCAGAAACAAATCTTGCTTCAGACCCTAAAATGCAGCAAATGCGTCCTTCAGCGCCCACCTCCTGGGGCTCCTGGAGGAACCCTGGGGGCAGGGGCGCAGCCCTGCCGAGGGGTGGGGGCTTCCTGCGCCTGACCGAGCTCCTTGGATCCTGGGGAAGCCCAAAGTGAGTCACCCTCTAGGTCCAGTCTCAGCCAAGTGTGCTGGTGCACCCAGGTGAGGAGAGGGCTGATTGCTCATGGTCTTGCCGTGAAGCAGTATTTCATAGAATCACAGAATCACAGGATGGTTTGGGTTGGGAGGGACCTTAGAGACCATCCAGTTCCATCACCTGCCATGGGCAGGAACCCCTCCCACCAGCCCAGGTTGCTCAAAGCCTCATCCAGCCTGGCCTTGAACCCCTCCAGGGATGGGGCATCCACAGCTTCTCTGGGCAACCATTTTTGGGCACTGAGCTGCTTTTCCACGTCCTCCAGAAAGTCCTTCAGAATCAGTGCCAAGGGACAGGAGCGGAGGTGCTGCTGTGAGCCAACAGCCCTCTCCAGCGGTGTCTGGGAAGAAGCAATCCCCATGCTCCAGGGGCAGGGAGTATGTGTGCAGCCCTCCTGGGACCCGCGGCAGGGCTCGTGGGGAGCAAGCAGAAGGCACAATGTGCAAGGAGGCAGTGTCCTTCTGGACAGTGCCAACAAAAGCTGAATGCGAAGAAGTGCAGAGCGGTTGGAGCGTGCTGATGGCTGCGTGATGCCCCAGCAGAGGAGACATCTGCACATGGAGAAAAGCCACCCGCAGCTCTGCCTACCCCGTGGCACAGTCTGAAGGAGCTCTTGCCTCACTGGAAGGGGACCGTAGAAGCATCGCAGCCCATTTCTGGAAGGGTCAGCAGCCGCCTCAAAGGCAAGGGCAACGCAGAGGAGGAAACGGAGGATAAACCAGAGCCTGGTGCTACACGACATCGACAGTGCACGCCGTGGTGCTCGGGTGCTGTGTGTGGCTCTGGTGGCCGTGTCTCAGGGGTCAGGCACAAGAAGGATGTGGAAGGAAGCTGCAGAGTACCTGCCGTGGCAGCGGGACCTCAAGTGAGCAAGAGCCCTTGGTCTGCAGAGGACTGAAGGAGCAAAGGAGAGCTCCCAGCTCATGGGTGGCTTGGAGCAGGAGGAGGGCGTGGAGCCAGACGGACCCCTGCTCTGATGGAGACCCCGACCTTGGCTCTGTGTTGGGCAGCTGGGCATGCTAACCCCGCCAGCACCCCTCAAACAGATCAATGAGGGCACACAAGTGAGAAGGGACACACCTGATGGGACCCTGTAGGGCAGCAAGCCCCACCTTGTCCCTGTCCCGGCCATCCCCCCTCCTGCTCGGGGGGCTGCAAGCCAAGGAGCAGGAGGGTGCCAGGGGACAAACCGCAGCCCTAAGTCTTAAACGGACTGCTCAGCCCTGGGAAATGCCCACACATCCCCGGGGTAAACCCTGGCCCCAGTGAGAACAATGGAGCATTTTCCAGTTGGGTCCAGTGGGCCAGGATTTAATTCCTGGTTTTAAAGGCTCTTTAACATCAGCTGTGATGTATCACCATCTCCTCAGCCTCTAAATGCCTCCCCAGGAGGGGCAGTGCCTCGGGAGGGTTACCGGAGGAGGCTGGGGAGCCCGGCCGGGGCAGGCGGAGCTGCAGAGCTGGAACTGCTGCTGGCTGGGGCTGCGGCGCGCAGGAAAAGCCGGGCAGCAGGTGAAGTCCTTGGCTTTTCAACGCCACAGTGCTGTTGATGTGTTCGTGTTGCACATGCCGTTTGGAGTGTGTTTGTGCATCTGGATTTATACACATATGCACACATCCATCCCTCCCCACACGCGCATGCGCCAAAATCCCTGTATTTCCTCAACCTGCACCTTTCTGTAAATTGCAAAAATACAGACAAAAGGCTCAAATGAAGCCCCTCATCGTTGCTAACTCATCAGAAAGTAATATTACAGCTACTGGGCGTTTTTTTCCCTGAACCGTCCCCACTTCAAGATCCTAATTTAGAGCTTTTTTTCTGTAGCTTTTTTACATTCTATTATTTATAAGAAACAATATCTAGCCCTCCCTTGGCAGTATTTGCAGGGCTGCAGAAAGCAGTGCGGCAGAAAGGTGGGAGAACAATTTTGGTTATGTTTCCATAGCTACCTAGCTGCTAAATGTGGTTTATTCCATTTTAAAGTCAACCAACACACACAGAGACGCGCGCGCGCTGGCGTACGTACCCTCGCGCACGCAGGCGCCCGAGGATCATCAGATTAAAGATATTCCACCTAATCCCTGCTCCCCCCGCTCCAGCCCAGCGTTCCCGCGGTTTGGGTGTCCAGGGGGCACTTGCTGCATAAATACCCGGGTGGGAAGCGCATTGTTTCTCTCTCGCTCTGCTCTCCCGCCGTGTGTTCCATTCCGTCCGTGGAATATTATTACGGATATTTTTACCCAGACGTTGCGCGGCGGGCAAGTCGGAGGGAGGATGGTGTCCCCTCGTGGTAAATGGCATCTCTGCAGCCTCAGAGCCGCCCTGCCACTAGCACCCCTGAAAAGAGAAGGGAAAAGGGGGTGTCCTAGACCTGCATGGGTGGAGGATGGCTTGAGAGCAGCTCTGGGAGTGTTGGTTGGTGAAAAGCTGACCATGAGCCGGCAGTGTGCGCTGGCAGCCCAGAAACCAACCGTGTCCTGGGGGCATCACAAGAAGCATTAGCAGCAGGTCAAGGGAGGTGATTCTCCCCCTCTGCTCTGCTCTTGTGAGACCCCACCTGCAGTGCTGTGTTCAGCTGTGGGGCCCCCAACATAAAAAAGACCTGGACCTGTTGGAGAGAGTCCAGAGGAGGCCACGAAGCTGGTCAGAGGCTGGAGCAGCTCCCCTGTGAGGACAGGCTGAGAGAGTTGGGGTTGTTCAGCCTGGAGAAGAGAAGGTTCCAAGGAGACTTAATAGCAGCTTCCAGTGCTGAAAGGGGGCTACAGGAGAGATGGGGGGGCTCTGGATCAGGGAGTGTAGTGAGAGGCCAAGGGGTAACGGATATAAGCTGAAAGGGGAGATTTAGATGAGATATTAGGAGGAAATTTTTCCCTGTGTGGGTGGTGAGGCAGTGGCCCAGGGTGCCCAGAGAAGCTGTGGATGCCCCATCCCTGGAGGGGTTCAAGGCCAGGCTGGATGAGGCTTTGAGCAACCTGGGCTAGTGGGAGGTGTCCCTGCCCATGGCAGGGGGTGGCACTGGATGGTCCTTTCCAACCCAAACCCTTCTGTGATTCTAGGGACACACCCCTTTGGCTGGAGCTTCTTCACCCTGCGCCGGCCGCGAAGGCAGCTGGGCAGCGCCCATCCCTGGGACATGCCAAGGGGGAGACACTGCCCCATGCCGGGATGGAGCAGGCTGGAGGCCACTGGTCGTGGTTGCTTTTCCAAGCCCATCACTGGTTTAAATTGAAGGAAGAAGAAGAAGAGGCATTGTTATGGGGATGGTTGGTACCCACTTTCTAGAGCAGAGAAAGTTCACCTGAGGAGTCCGTGTGTGTCCAGAGAGCTGGGGCTGGCCAGCAGCATCCCAGCGTGTGTAACGGGGTGACAGTGCTGCTGCCCAGAGCCGAAGGGCAGGGGTGGGGATGCAGAAGAGCAGATCAAAGGTGGCCTTTAGACATGCCTGACCTGTTACCCTGGGACCCCACAGCGCAGCATCCTGCTCCTCCTGTGGCACTGAAGGATGCTGCAGGGAGCTGGGGAGGGAGGGGGCACCTCCTGGTCCCCTCACGCCCACTGCTCTGCCCCTGCACGACCCCACGCTGGCTTGTCATCCGTGAAGGGGTGCGAGGAGGACGAGCTGAGCTGGCTTTGCAAATTCTTCCCAGCGCTGCTAAGGAAGGAGACCTGCAGCGTGGGCAGCTGATGCTTGGGAGAACCTTTCAGGGCTTAACCCAGCCTTATGCACATGCGGGGCTGAACCCTCTCACACCCACACACCGTTTTCCAAGCACTCCTGGCCTGTGGCATCGCTCCCCGCCCCAAGGCACCCATTTCCCAGTGCCTCATTGGTGGGGCTCCTCTCGCCTTTGCAGAATGGGACCAGTAAAAGCCGAAAGCAGAACAGGAACAGCTATGGACAGGGTGATGGGTAAAGAGTCTGTTAGAAGATCAGAGAAGGGTAAAGACATACCAATGGGAATTTCCTGCCTTAAGGATTATCTGAAT
>VZTO01001461.1:0-18917 GCA_013400615.1 Syrrhaptes paradoxus
TATCAATAAAAATATTTCTTTTGCCCTTTACCCAAAACATTAGTTATGTCAAAATGTCATTAAAAGTACTGTCTTTCTGAAGATAAAGGAAAATAACCTTAAAAGTAGCTTTGGTATACATTGAATCCATGCTAGAGAGAGTATTCCTAAATCTGCAATCCAGTGTCAGGGAGTAACAGCAATACAAAAAGTAGGGTAACCACTGGGAATTCAACGTGTTTTGGAAAAGAGGACAGAACACAACAGTGCTGAATGTCTCAAATTACAGGGGGAATATGTTCAGGCTGTGTAACACCTTTTGCATTTTTTTAGGTAAATCTAATTACCATAATAAGATTGTTACCAAAATTTAGGAATTCTTAACGGTAGAAATCCAGAATGACAGTAAGACAAAGGAAGCACATTACTGCCCATTTCATATCCACAAAGTCCTTGGCCTGGCAGAGCAAATGAGCAACAGATGCTAAAGAAATACCTTGGGCAAAGTGACAAGGAGCCAGTGTTCAAAACTGTCCTTCTGTAATTCGATTCAAACTTTGCAATTTACATATTCATTTAATATACATGGTCACACTATCCACAAATTGTTGGGTTATCTTTTTTTTTATTTAAGGAATCTTAAAGTATCTTAACAAAACCCGTGGTGTGAAAATAACCTAGCCTGCACGTGTCACTTCAAGATAAACTCATTCCAAACCAGGACATCAAGATGCCAGAAGAATTTATTAACTAAGCCATTTGACAAAACCTGAGTATCTTCCTCAGTGTCAAAGGTAAATTATTTCTAGTCCCATATCCAGCCAACTAACCAAATTTCCATCCATCTCAGTCTCTCAGAAGAGTAAATTAGTGTGAGAGGACAGGCCCTTGCACTGGAACTCGGTCATCTATAATAGATAAATACTGAAATTATTTTAACTCAGGCCAACCAACAATTTCAAATAACAGGTGTAGCCTCAGCCAGGAATCATTCTCATTAGACACTTTGCATGTGGCCACCTTGTTTTAGAGGCTAAGAGAGATTAGTCAAATAAATGTGCTGCAATTTTGCCTTCTGGCTTTAAGGCCAGAAAGAAATCCCTGGCACTGTTCGGTAATTAAAATAAACATAGCCACAAGATGTAACATTTTCTATTTATACACCCACAGTTTTCACCATTGCAAAAGTATCAGCATCTAGGGATATGATTTTTTTATCAAAAGATTGTTCACCTCATTAGGTCTAGATTGCAAAACAGCTCCTTGTTAGGGAAGTTGGTCTTGAACGTTTTCAAGTGACTCTGATGAGTAAAAAGATATGGCATGTGTCATCTCTTCTTGACATCAACCATCCAATTATTTCAGAAAGGAAAAGGATCTATTATGAAGCATATATACACATTGTAAGTAGTGGGCTTGAATCTTATCTAACCCAGGGAAGGATTTAATAGCAGTCTCTCTTAAGAGAGATATTCAAGCAATTGTAAAAGTAGCATGAGGTTGAGTATATATATATACATATACCTCTCTGGGAAAACTCAAAGCCAGTCTTAAAAGTGTTACATGGCTCCTCAGAGACTTAACAACTCCATCTGTTCTGCCATTAGAAGATCCAAAGGCTTAAGAGGAGACAGAACAGTGTGCCTCATTATATGGCTTGGGAACATATAATAAATCCTATGTATCTGTGACTGCAATGACAAAATATCATCAAGTCGTGTTGATTTCCTGAGGTCCAAAAGAACAGTACACTGGTATTTATATATCATGGGAAAATATTCTCGTGGGTATGCAAGCAGATTTTCTTCACAACACGAATTTAAAGTTAAAGCAGTTTGTAAGTTTTAATTAGTCTTTTCGGGACAAATCCATGCATGAACTTCTGCTTGTAAGAACTCCTTTTTTGATACCATACATTTCCAACCATACATATTAACACCATAAGAGCAAAAGAGAGAACAGGACATTAAGAAGCAAGTTTATGTGAATACTGACTCTGAGACGAAGCTATAGCTAAAACTAGTGGTAGGTCACTGCAAACAAAATTAGTGCAACGAAAAAAATCCCTATCTACTAAAGATTCACCTTGTCACAAGAAAAAANTTAAGGCTTTTATAACAACATTGAAGAATAATTGAAATGTCTGATTTGACCTGAAAAATTACTCTTAATAATTCTTAAGGGATCCTGTTAAATAAAATCACAGAACTATAGTACCACTCAGAGAACCCTGATGGGATTCTCCCCTCTGCTGGGAAAATTGAAAAAGATTTATTCAAGAGTTCTGCAGATGCCACTTATGCTTTTATAACCCCAGTATGAAATTTGATTTCTTTATAAATTTTAAATAAAATTCAGGTTTTGATCTGCTATAATCCCCAAATCCATTTCCATAGTGTTATATCAGTCAGTTCTCTCCCATCCTCTGTTCATATGCTAGATTATTTTCACTTGAGAATGACATCTTGCACTTGTTCCTACCAAATGGTGTATTTTTTTCTGAGAGTCATCTCCTTCCTGTATTAAGATCGTTTTGAACTTTATTTGCATATCCCAACATAGTAAAGATCCCTTTGACCTCAGTTAGACAGATTTGATACATTTGCTCTTTATTTTAATGTTTATTCATAAAAATACTGACAAGTACCTACAAGATAGATCTTGGCTTGGGCTAGCTTGGTACAACCTTGTATTCTGAATATGAACTATTGAAAACTGTTCTTTATATTCAGCTTTCAAACATCTTTGCACCTATGCTATACTAATATGCAAACTATGTTTCCATAATAAACTTATAAGAATACTACATGAGACAAAACAAATAAAAGCCACTCAGAAAAGTGAAAATTAAAACAGAAGAAATATGACTGTTCCCATAAAGTCTGCTACCCTGCTATAAAAAAAAACACCCTAGATTGGTTTGATACAAATCACACTACGTAAGTCCCCCCTGGCTGTTATTCACCATTTTGTCATACTTTAGGTGTCTTCAAATTTTCTGATTATCCTTTTACAGTATTTTTCTAGGAAATTAATAAAGCTGATTGATTGATCTGCATTTCTACAGCTCTTCTTTATCTCCTTTGTTAAACATAGGCACTCTGCCTTTTTCAAGCCTTACAGGATCTAGTAGAACTCCATGGGCTTCCCAAAATAGCNTTTAAGGAAAAACAGGATGAAGGGTCACAAAATGTAAAGTTGGAAGAGAACATAGTGATCATAAAGAAAGTCAGTAAAGAGAGAAAGCCAGGAATATTGGACTGAATAACAACAACAAAATATGAAAACTAGATTAGAGATCCAAAAAGTTTTGACTGTGGAATCCCAAGCAAGAGACCTTCCAAATTTTCATAAATACATACAGATATATATATATAGAGAGAGACATACACACTTCTACATGGTTTTTAAATCGTATTGCTTGCCCTGTAAGTAACACAATAAAATATATTAAAGTTCATGAAGAGAGATTAGAAAAGCAGGCAAAGAGGTCCTTAGTGCAGACGTATTTTTGTTTAGTATTTTCAACAGAGTGAAAATCTTGCAAATACTTGTAGTCCTGTTATTGTTGTTGCTATTTTTTTACCATTGCAAATCTTGAATTCACAATCAAAATCAAACCTCATCATAGGAGATGTTTTCTGTCCACTAAGTGACAGACAACATCCCTTTCAAGCAATCTACAGTGTAAGCATATGAGACAGAAGGAGAATGAGAGGAGAGTTGTCACAGAAATGTAAACTGACTCTCATCACATCACCTAGTAGATTGACTGCAATATTGGAAATGCAGTCCAAGTTTCCTGAATCTTAATGCAATTCATTTTCCATTGTACCACACCAAATATTTCCNGGAAATTAATAAAGCTGATTGATCTGCATTTCTACAGCTCTTCTTTATCTCCTTTGTTAAACATAGGCACTCTGCCTTTTTCAAGCCTTACAGGATCTAGTAGAACTCCATGGGCTTCCCAAAATAGCTGCTCAGAGCTCTGAAATTTCATCACACTCTTCTTCATTTGACATGGCATTGTTATCCCAGAAAAGTACACAAACAACAAGCTCACATAAGTAAAACCAAATTTTAGACAGATGCACACTATGAATCCATAAAATTACATTCATCTACAGAAAATAAAAAAAAAAGAGCTTTTCATCACATTCAGACATTTAGGTTATACAATGAAGAACATTTCAAGTGTATCACTCAGACAAGTTATACGTACATTTTGCAATTTGTAAGTTACAAGGACACTCAGAGGACTAATGGCTCCCACTATTTTGGCATAATAGAGTGAAGATCTAGAAGATGGTAACACTGGATGTTTTATTAAATGAATTGAAGAAACTCTTAAACTAGTGTAAAAAGAAGTAAAGAGAGAAAGCCAGGAATATTGGACTGAATAACAACAACAAAATATGAAAACTAGATTAGAGATCCAAAAAGTTTTGACTGTGGAATCCCAAGCAAGAGACCTTCCAAATTTTCATAAATACATACAGATATATATATATAGAGAGAGACATACACACTTCTACGTGGTTTTTAAATAGTATTGCTTGCCCTGTAAGTAACACAATAAAATATATTCAAGTTCATGAAGAGAGATTAGAAAAGCAGGCAAAGAAGTCCTTATTGCAGACGTATTTTTGTTTAGTATTTTCAACAGAGTGAAAATCTTGCAAATACTTGTAGTCCTGTTATTGTTGTTGCTATTTTTTTACCATTGCAAATCTTGAATTCACAATCAAAATCAAACCTCATCATAGGAGATGTTTTCTGTCCACTAAGTGACAGACAACATCCCTTTCAAGCAATCTACAGTGTAAGCATATGAGACAGAAGGAGAATGAGAGGAGAGTTGTCACAGAAATGTAAACTGACTCTCATCACATCACCTAGTAGATTGACTGCAATATTGGAAATGCAGTCCAAGTTTCCTGAATCTTAATGCAATTCATTTTCCATTGTACCACACCAAATATTTCCTGATATGTAAGAAAAGTTCAAATCATATGGATCACGTGAATCTTCATGCAGAATATGTTTAAGTAGCTTTTAATATCTATTGTTATTTGATAGCCAGAGATGTTTTGTAGTACTAAATCTTACTTGACAATTGGAAATAAATATCACAATCACCAGAAGAATACAGTTCAAATGTAAACAAAAGGAGGAATGCAGTTGAAACATGTTTATAGTCCAATTTGTATTTATGTAATTGCCATATTCTTGCTAGAATGCTTCAGGATAACTTAAGAATAAAGGTCATTAAGCAAGGTAGCACATTTTTGAGGGTGCTACATAAGGTGACACACTAACTTAAATCAACAGAAAAAAACCTTAGCATAAAGAAACAGAAGAATTTTTATCCTTGAAAGTTTCCTCATTGCATATTATAAGGAAAATTTCAGTGCACCATTCATTAACATTCAAGCTAAGCAAAAAAATCATTAGAAATGCATTGAAGGTCTTAGGCCACAACTAGCTGCAAGTGAATGCTTAGGCAACTTATGAGCCTTATAATGGAATAAGCAAATGAGAGAAAACTGGTTACAATTTGGGTTTGTTTTTCTGCTTCTGTATATTAGAGCTGTGAGTTAAATAAATGCCATTGCAAATATTTCAAAAATGTCAACAACTCCACAGCCCTCTGAGTATTCTGAGGTGAAGTGGGCCGTAGGAATAATCTTTTCTATGTAATCAGATATTTCCTTTGAAAAGAGATATAAATGTGTTACAAGTTGTTATGTGACTTTGTTGTGCACTTCGGGAGGTGACCTGTCAATAGCACCTGCTCTCTTTTCTCTGTGTTGTGTTCTTTGAGGGCGAGGCAGTAAAAGGAGGGCTATAACACTAGGGCATGAATGTCTGTATAAAAAGAAATACTTCGTGTCTTTTATCATCTCCTTTACTTTTTTCTTTTGTCTTGTCCCTCCATGTTGCTTTTACTCTTTTCTCCTCTCCTTCTCACCTCATTGAGAAAATAAGGAGTTCTTCTGCTTCTTGAAAACAAGAGATTCACAAAGGAACCCTATTTGATGGGATGCAGCTTTTGACAGAAGAAAAGACAATTTGGTGTCCTATAGGAAATTTTTAAAAGATGAACAGTCTTGGTAAGGTAAAAGTCTAGAAAGAGAACGAATAAGAGGCTCAGTTCTGGAGTCAGTAATATTATTTTTTTTCCTGTTTTCTACAGGTAGGTAGAAAAGTTGGCTCGTTAACAGAACCAGATGTCTTGGGCATAAACACCATTAACGCAGCTCTTGCCTCGATAAGCTTACTAATGGTCTTTGTACTCTCTCACTGCACAGCCAACTCCAAAAGCTTCAAAAAATGATGATAGTTATTACAGTTTGCTTTGGGGAAAACTGTGGATTTGTTCCTAAAGGATACCATGAAGTTTCATCTTCCCTCATTATGAACTCACTCTGACCACCCTGTGTGTAGGAATTTGAGTGGGTGAATTAAAGTCTAGCTAATTATCCCAAAGGGAGACGGCAAGAAGGGCTTCACATCAGCTCCATTCGCTGTGAAATTTCCCTCTTAAACTTTAGTGAATTCACCAACATTTCTCTCCTGGCCCACATTTACCCCTACACTAGGCTTGCCAATGACCCATTCCCTGTACACACTGCAGGCACTCTCTCCTCCACGTATCATATCCGTTCTACCAGCTCCAAATGATGACTAGTTGCCACCATGCCTCCTTTTCTCATTTCACAGTCCTGAGAGACAATGCCAAGAGTTGACAACTTTTCCTTCACAGAGTGAAGCATCAGGGTTTGAAAAGGAAAGGAGTTAGAAGATGGTAACACCTCTGCGGAAACAATGGTATATGCCAAAGATCACAGTGGAAAAACACTGGTCTGAAAGCAGCTGGTTTGTAACTTCATAAAATCTGGGGAAAAAAATGGTAAAATTTAACTGCACTTCTAACAGGGAGTCTGGCAAAGCATGAGAAATCTGTCCTAAAGGCGCTTCATCCAGGAAACATTAAAAATTAACTAAATAAGACACTAGGTAGTTCTAGTTTAATACCTGTCTTTCAGTATTAAAGGACAAAACCAAATTGATTTTGAACACACAGGAGCACACACACATATATGTGTGTACATATGTTCATCTGATGTATGTGCCTCTAATGTTCCTTCGCTAAATTGTTCCAAGTCCCAGTCATACTACTGAATTAAAATTAAAATAAACTTTAGGCCATAGGAACCCCAGGTGAATTAGCTATGAAGCTGGTTATGCACAGTCTTTAATGCAAAAAAATCTTTGCTTCAGGGATCCTGAGATTTAAATGAATGATAAAATATGTTCAATAATATGAAAATTACACTAAAAACTTGGAAAGACCTTGAGCAACTAAAATAGTTAAATATTATCTGATTACAGGCAAGGGGAGTACATGTTGAATTCTATTTAGTTTTATGTGGGCGGCAGGAGTCTTGTTCTGTTCCTATTTGTTGAAACAACATATTTACATCGCTACATAATTAGTGTTCTCCCTTGGGATACTGTGAATAGGTTATCTGGATCAACTAAGCAAACCCTTTGCAAAATGAAGAGATTCTTTTGCCACTATAACTACTGTAAGGAAATACTTTTGATTTTTAACACTGTAAGCTTTTGTGCTAATCTAGAAGAATTTACTCTTCTAAGTAGCCTTCAGGAAGCAATAACTTTCTGGAAGATGTTACTTTCACCCTCTTGTAAGGCAATATACTTCCTGCAAAATATACATGATTTGGGAAAATACGATTTACAGTTCTTTTTACAGTTTAACAGTAAAGTGAAATTTGTAGATATGAAATTAAGTTTTGAGGATTTTTAAACTCTTGGTTTTGACATTATGTGATAATAGGGTGAGTATCTTTAGAAATCAATGTACTCTTTAAAGTTTTGGTTTGTTTTAAGCCTCAGATGACAAGTATAATTGACTGGCTGACTACGAAGAAGTATCACAACTTACATATTTTAGAGCACTTGTTTGGGCCAAGCTGTAGAAGAACTGAAAAAGAAAATTGCATTTTCAGCTATAAAAAATCAGTATCTTTCTGGATGTGGTAGAGAATGATGTCTAAAGAAAACAGTTATGTTGTACTGGAAATCAGATAACAGTATAAAAGTGAAGAATGCAAGGCTCTGTCTTAATGTCAGCCCCCATCTTTAGGTTTCCTCTGGATTAATGCTTTAGCTGGTTCTTTCCTTTCTATTTCCTCCTTTTATTCTAAGCAGCCTCCTTTCTATTTCCCTATAATATCTAAAGGTCAGATGTACACTTAAACAGGTTTTTTATCCAATCAGTAGAAAATTATGAAAATTTTCATTGGCTATAAAAACAGGAATGTCAAATAGAGTCTCATCTGGAGCTTCAGGGTGCTCATGAGATCACCCAGATCAGGTAAGTAGAGATGCTCTACTGTAAATGTGACACATTTTGGCAACACCTTTTCACTGACAGCAGTGCATGTATTGGCTCTTCAGGTTGAGTTCTCAGCCCTGGAACCTCCAGGCTGACAGTTCAGTGCCTCTCGTGTGAATCTGCAGTGGGTGGAAGGGAAGATCTGTAACACACACCGACACTGTACTCACTATAAATTTTAGGAAAGGGAGCAAGAAGCCAACCTGCATTTCAGTTTCTTTGGTAACCACATATACACCACATCTATGTATCTGTCTGTCTATCTGTCTGTCTACCTACCTTTGTTATCTATAAAGAGGTAGTTGAGCTGTTGGAGCGGGTCCAGAGCAGGGCCACGAAGGTGGTCAGAGGGCTGGAGCACCTCCCCTATGAGGACAGGCTGAGAGAGCTGCAGTTGTTCAGCCTCGAGAAGAGAAGGCTCCGAGAGACCTTATAGCAGCCATCCCGTACCTGAAGGGAGACAAAAGGAAAGCTGCAGAGGGACTTTTAACAAGAGCATGTAGCAACAGGACAAGGGGTAATGGATTTAAACTGGAAGAGATTTAGATGACATATTAGGAAGAAAATTTTTTTCCTATGAGGGTGGTTAGACACTAGAACAAGTCACCCAGAGAAGCTGTGGATGCCCCATCCCTGGAGGTGTTCAAGGCCAGGCTGGATGAGGCTTTGAGCAACCTGGGCTAGTGGGAGGTGTCCCTGCCCATGGCAGGGGGGTTGGAACTTGATGATCTCTAAGGTCCCTTCCAACTCAAACCATTCCATGATCTTTTGTTCACTAACATTAATCCTCTGACTGTTCCTAGTGTGTGTCCTATACCTGACACTATAAGTGTATGAGTACTTTTCAGCTCATCCTCTCTATTGTTACTATATTTTAAAAATCATTGGACACATAATTACCCATTTTTACTCTTTTTTCATATATGCTTATTCTATTATAAAATACAAAAAAAAAAGAGAAGAATGAACTGAAAAGGAAAGAGAAAGTTTAAATTAAATTTGTAAGTTAGATATGTAACACTGATATATTCAGCTTGTTTCAAATATAGCACTCAACAAAAGAAACAGCAAAAATGCCAATATTATTTCTCTTTATAATGAGATTTCATTACACACTACTTCTTTGCCTAATGCTGGAATTGCCGTAGGCATTGAAGTTACTTACTTGCTCTCTTTCTTTCCTTCTTGTTATTGCTTTCTTTATTAAGCAATACTAAGTGCTTTTGAATACTTAATGTTAAAACATTTAGGTTATTTACCTCATTAGATTGCAAGAGAATAAGGCATTTGGTTCATATGGTAATGATTTGCCATTTTACAGGGCTAATGTCCAAACTTCTCAAAGCACTTTACATGAGTAAATTGTACATCTTTGCTATCTTTCTGTCTTTATTAAACACTATTAATTTAATTTGTGCATTAGGTGAACAAGAACAATTAAGCCAGCTGAAGCCATATTGGACACAGGAAGTATAGGAAGTAATTCAGAGTTATTCAAGGTTGTATTTTAGGTAGATATACTCTGGTCCCTTGGACCAAACATTCCCACTAGATATTTCTAGGCTGCCTCGATTGATCGTTGTTTCTTACCCTCTGGTCTCCATTAGGGGACAGCAAACATTAACCGCCCATGTGGAGTGGAATTTCTCATTTAGTTGCTTCAGATAGAAGTCTGCTTCCTATGTACCAAAATCACTTTCCTGACCAAACCAAAGCAGAGAAAATTGAGGTAGCTGAGATACTTCAAAACTGTGTTACTGCTCCAAACAAATCTCTAACATAGGTGTGGATGCAGCTGGAAGACATCTCCAAGCCAGCACAGAATTGAAATATATGTGTCTGTCCTAGACTTGAAGTCCTTTATAGGATCTTCGTCTGGCCTTCTTGAAAGCAAAGCACTTAACACATATGGTGTGGTACCATAAAGAAAATAACAGATGACATTTTGGATCTAGAGCCAGATATGGATGTTGCCATTTATTTCATGGCCTGATTTATCACTGCAATCTTTGCATTACACAGTGCCATCAGTGGTTTTTCATATATAGACGTGACTAAGTAGTTTCAGAAAGGACTTTCATTAATAATTGAATCAAGTTTGGTTTGCTGTGTTGCATAAGGTCAGATGATAGATTAACATATGGACAGTAGCTGAGTAGGGGAAAATTCCAAATATTTTATCTGTAAATAACTATAACTCCTTTGCTGCTCTTCAATTATGGAAGTTTCCGTCACCTACTTAGTAAGCAGAAGCAGTACAATGGTATTTAGCTGATCCAGCTATACCACAAATGCCAGTTAGAGGAAGCAATAAATTTACAGTTAGACCAGTGTCTGAAAATAATTTATCTAACTTTCTGACGAGCATAAGGAAGTGCAAAGTAACAAATGCTTGACAGAGGAAAAAGGAGGCATATTTCAACTAAGTGGGCAGGAAGAATTCAGTCAGCTCTTAACATATTATTTGCTATCTAATTTGTTCTTCAAAGAAGTAATGTTTATTTAACACAGTAGCATTTTACTACATGCAGTGCTAATGGAGGTTAAATAAAAGACCCAAGGGCAGCAAAATCCCTCACTTACTTTTCACACAAGGACAAAACTGCTATGTGAGAGAAATGCAGATTAATTTCTCAATCCTCACAACACTTTTTGACACCACTGGCTATGAGTTACCTCTTAAGTATTTGAAGATTTTAGTAAGGCTGACTGATTTAGATTTGGATAGGTTTAAATCATACTTGTCAGTGTGCTATTAATTTTTAACCATAGTCATTTTTTTCCCTAGACCTGTTAATATGCTAGGCAGTCCCAGAAAGCACGAAACTTTGACCCATGCTCTCCATCATTTGCATACAGCACATTCTGTAGGTGCTTTATTCTGTAATCAAAATTCTAACTATCTCCTCAACAGCATACAGACACTGCAATCCACAGACTCAGACAAAAGGGCCTTCAAACTGACCAAGTGATTATCAGACATACATTCTTTGATGTTAACTCGTCTTTTTTTTTATTTAATTCAGATGATCCATAAATAACTTCAGCTCACTACTAAACTCTGAAGACAACACTTTCTCTGGAGGTGCAGTGTGGTGGAATAGGATTTTTCCCTACAACTGCCAATTATTTCCATGCCTTTTCTAGACTTGAGATCTCTTTGTCAGCCACATTAGTCAGAGAAATACTGTAAAGCTGAGATCAATTAGCACAATGCTAAAGTTTGTTTCAGGCCTTTTTGACAAACCGTTTTGGAGCGTACACAGCCCCATCTTTTCAGAATTTCAAAATGGAACACTGCACAACCCCAAACTGTCTCAAGCTTTCAAGCTGAAACAACTTTGTAGAAGTAATAGGACCATTTTGTTACCATTGGTATAACAATTATTTTATTTTTTAAAAGCTTGGTAGAATATACTTGAAGACCAAAACTGTCAGACTTCCATTTGAAAACTCCCACATCTACATGATCTTCTCTGGAAATACTAAACTTCATGAGTTATGACTCATGTTAACTAATCAGTGTTATAAAGTCTGTTGAAGGCACCTGTTCTAAGCTCTGCCAAGGGCTGGTCAATTTAAGAGCTCAGCTGCCCTGGTTTGAGATAAGAAAAATTTAATAACTGAACTACAACAAAACCGAAAATAATATTGATAATAATAATGGTAATAGTAAAACATACAAATATACAAATGAGTAATACACAGTGGAACTGCTCACCACCCAATGACCAAGGCTCAGCCCATTCCCAGCTAATGATCCCTGAGCAGAGAGAGCCCCAAAACCACAATCCCAGAAAGGAAACAAGATCCCAAATGTCCAAGACCAAGAGCTGACTGAAAGAGCAAGACAACCTCAAGAGATGGGTGACCCAGAGAGCTGACCATGAAAGAGAGTGAGAACTTCCAGACAGATACTCATCTATATATTGGGCACGACATGCATGATATGCAATATATCATTTACCAGTTTGGATCTCAATCCTAAACCTAAAGTCAAATCCCAGGCTACTAACTGGGGCTGTGCTCCCTCCCAGCTTCTCCTGTCCCTGCAGACACTGGCACAGCAGAGATGCTGGAAATTCCTTGACTGTCCCAGCAGCAACTATAAACACCAGTAAGTTATCAGCCTTCTTTTCAGCACAAATCCAAAACAGTATGAAGAAACTCATCTCTGTCCCCCCCAAAACCAGGACACCAGGCTCAACTTCACTCCCAGTTTCTCTACTTCCTCCCTCCGAGTGGCACAGGGGGACAGCGAATAGGGGTTGTGGTCAGTTCATCACATGTTGCCTCTGACACTCCTTCCTCCTCACCCTCTTCTCCTACTGCAGTGTGGCATCCCTCCCATGGGAGACAGTCCTCCACAATTTTTCCAATGTGGATCCTTCCAATGTGGATCCTTCCCATAGGTGGCAGTTCTTCATGAACTGCTCTAAGTGTGATTCCCTTCCATGAGATGAAGTCCTTCAGAAATAGAAACTGTTCCAGTGTGGGCTCCTCTCTCCATGGGCCCACAGGCCCTGCCAGGAGCCTGCTCCAGTGTGGGCTTCCCACAGGGTCATGGCCTCCTTTGGGCATCCACCCGCTCTGGTGTGGTGTCCTCCTCGGGCTGCAGGTGTATCTCTGCTCCACCGTCACCCTCCATGGCTGCAGGGGCACAGCTGCCTCACCATGGGCTGCACCACGGGCTGCAGGGGAACCTCTGCTCCAGCACCTGGAGCACCTCCTCCTCTCCTTCTGCACTGACCTTGGTGTCTGAAGAGTTGTTTCTCTCACATATTCTCACTCCTCTCTTCTGGCTGTTGCTGCACAGCAGTCTTTTCCCCTTCTTAAACATGTTATCCCAGATGTGTTGCCACCATCACTGATGGGCTTGTCCTTGGCCAGTGGCAGGTCCTTCTTGGAGCCGGCTGGCATTGGCTCTATTGGACACGGGGGAAGCTTCTGGCATCTCACAGAAGCCACCGCTGTAGCCCCCCCACTACCAAAACCTTGCCACACAAATCCAGTGCAGCATGACAGCCCCATGCCTGCATTGGTCAGACTTACAGAAAAGTGAAGACAATGCTGGTGAAACAGATTTAACTCTGGACATATGTATTCACTTGAGACTTTTAAAAACAAATTGCAGTTTCAAGCAAGCCCTTTACCACTAATTTTCATAGTCACTTGAGAAAGTACTATAGAAAAAGCGGGTTTCCTGCATGGAAACCTCATTTCATTTGTAGAACGAAGCTTTTATCCCAGGATATTCCATCAGCGTTCAGACTTGGTATCAGCCTTCCTACTACCACTGCTCTCAGTTTTCATTTTCTTCACAAAGTTCCTTCCTCTGGCAAAGAAATACAGATGGAGAATCAGAGAGCTGTGAAGAACTCAAACCAATAACTTTTTTCAGACAGTGTCAATAATATCCTAACCCAGACAGATGATTGTTTAACTTTCTATTTTAAAAAATCTCTCAACACAAATTCTATATCATTTCCACACAATCTGATTCAATGCTTCACCATATTTGTTGTACACTAACCAAATTTTTTTCCTCTACTCGAACTTTTGAAAACAAAGTTATTTTCCTTTTTATCAAAATGAGATTTTTTTTAATTGAAGAACTGCAAATCCATTAATGTTCTTTTTTTCAGACTAAACAAACTGCATTTTCTAAATCACTTGTGATATTTTCCATACACATCAGGCAACTTTTCAATAAAAAAAAGAAAGAAGGAACTAGATTAAAAAAGTGATTTTTTTCCTTATCTTATGTAATTTCTTTGCTATCATTACCTCCTTCATTGTTTCACTTTTTCTATGACATTTCTTATTTTCTGTATCCATATCCAAATCAGGCTTGAATCCTCCTCTATAGTTTATATCTCACATATCTGAAACAAAATATATTTAAAAAAAAAGATAAGAAGGTCAAGTTGCCGTCATTACCCTTCTAAGCACCAAAACCAGACAAATAATTATTTAAATGAATAATAATTACAATTATTAGTACAAGTTATTACTACCATCATTAAAACTCACTCTTCAGTTTTAGGTATCACAATTATAAGCTTCCACATCAGTATACTTGCAATCAAAATTTCACATTTTGTCACACAAATCTGTATTATTCATTATCAAAGGCTTTATATTTATAAAAATCTCAGTGAATCTCTGATTTTTCTGCCACAAAGCTACCAGTTGTTAAAATTAGAGCACCTAGCTTTCATTTCTTTCATTCTTTGACTTGGGTTTGTTTGTTTGCTTGTTTTTATTGGAAACTCTTTGGTGCAAGAGCTGTCTCTTACTATGTTTGTAAAGTACATAGGAGAATGAGGTATTAATCCCACTTGGGGGTTCTCCTGTTGTTGTGTTGCCAGTTAAAATATTTTAGCTCTAAAATCTCCAATAAAAATATTTTTCTTCCTACTGTCAGTAACTGCTATTTCAGGAAAAAAGAAAAACAAAAATCCAACAAAAAGTAAAAGGAACTTCTTAACATGTTCAATCTTTCGTCTCGATGATCAAAAAATCAAAAGATTTAATCTGATAGAAGACAAATGGTTTGGGGAAATAGCAAATGCATGTGAAATATGGCTTGAAAGCTCTCCTGTGAGAGCCTAGAGAGGACACAAAGCTCTTTAAGTGTGTGGGGGGAGCACTTTCTGTGCCATTAGTGCTTGATTAGATAGTATAACACATAATGTAAGAGAAAATTAGACTCTGACAAGAAGCAATTGAACCTTGAGTTTTGACAGTCATCTGTTGGACACCTTATCACTTTTATCCTTAGGGCCTCTTAGATGACACATAAGGACTTTGTTCCAGTGGATAATTATCATAAGTGCATAGTGAAATGTTATGCCTTTTTCCAAAGACGCATTGGTTAGCCCCAAGCACCGCCACGGTGAACTATTTTTGGGGACTTGATTTTGTATGCTGCACAGTACGGCAACTGTGGTCTTTGCTGAGCTGTAGAAAAATACAAAGGTCATAAAATCAAGAGTTCGAAAAGCAGAATAGCCTTCAACTCTTGACCTGCTTGATTGGTAGACAGTTTTAAACTTCATAGCATAGATTAGAAGAAATTGCTTTTGGGTTAGTCTTGTCTTTTACATGCAATCATTTTTTTAAGTTATATCAATGTCACGAGTCAAGCAGTGTCTTACTATGAAGGGCTTAAAAGAAGCAAAGAGGGTTCACCTCAGAATTAAAAACAAAAAAAGACTTTTGAGATGAGGCTAAACATGACATAGCTCTTGTGAAAAGCAGAAATTTGCTATATCACTCAGAAAAGGTGAAAGCTGTGGGCTTTGGCTGTAGTCTCAAGTTAACCTTCTACCCAGGTGACACCACAATTGTAGATAAAACAGTTAACATTCTGCCTGTGACAATCACTTACAAATATTTTGGTAAGGTTGCAGGAATCTCTTTTTCTAGTGATATATTCAGATACCAGGTTTTCTGAAACAGATGCATCAAAGAGGATGCAAGTCTTAATCAGAATCTTAGTTTTCATACGTTCAGCCCCAGAGTCCAGAAGTTTGCCTAAAAGTGCAGCTCTGTCTAGGATATTAGCAGCATCTGTCGAAAACAGTTTGCCATGAAAGGTTTGCCTTTCAGATAATCAGCTGACTTTATGATATTACTGTCATTTGGGAGATTTAAATGTCATTAGTACCACTGCATTAAATCTAAATCCTAGGAAAATTTCAGTTTCACTTAGTGAATTCAAGGTTAAATCTAATCTCTCTACACACACAACTGTTGCTTTTCTTTGTCATCATTAAAACAAAGGATAACCATATAAAAATGATGCGATAATGAATTGTTTCTAAATTACACGTTCCAGTGACAAGGGTTTATCAGACTATCGTGCTTTTTACTAGCAATAGTAAAATAATTACAAATACTGTAAGTTAGCCACCCAGTAGTTTATTTCTGTAAACAGTATTTTCTCAAAAGTGATTCAGATTAATGTTTTGGTGGCTGGGTTTGCTGGACTTGGGTTTTTTTCACTGTTTCTAAGGAACCAGAGAGACTTTGATTCCAGGAAAGGCTGTTTGTTTTCTGTCATGGGAGAAGAAATATGCACACAACTTTGGATGCAGCTTGCTAATGTCATAATTCACTCTGAAACATGATCCTTACAGATTTGCCCAGAAATGCAAATTTGGATGGTTCACCAAGTTTCAGGAAGGGCACACAGAGTGAGGTCAGGTACATAGTTTTCCATTTCGTATGTTGATAAACTGAAGCACTCTTGTCCAGAGCGAGTGGTTTACAAAGGTCATATTAGTGATCTGTGTAGAATAGAGGTAACACTTGAGTTATTTCTGATTTTTATTTTGTTTTCTGCCCAACATAGTTATTTAGTAAGACAGTAGGTAAATTCATACAACAAAAAATAAATTGCAATGTAATTTTTCAAGGTCAGAGTAACTGGGAAACCATTAGAGGTGAATTCATTGTTATTCATTTCACTTCAAAGTTAAATGTCAGTTCCCATGACCCAGTAAATGGAGTGTAATTACTGAAAGTATATAAATGATGTAACTGAGAAAAATCTGACTCCTGTAGATGTTCTTGAGAAAGGTTTTTTTCATACATCTGGGTGATTAAAAAATTGAACTCCTGGACAGCAAGATCTGTCAAATTACTTCCCCATCTCCTGACAGAAAAAAATACACTTTGAGGGGCCTTATTAAGCAATCTATCTCTATTGAGCTCATTAAGTTCTGGACAGCTAATAAGAATATAATAGAATCTTGGATGTCCTCTATAACATAATCTGACAAGTTGAAGCTCCACTCCAACTTCATTTGGATGGGCAAACAATGAACCATATGCTAGTTTCAAATTCAGCTTAGCTTCCTTCTTGTTTTAGTAGGACTCATGCCTTTGTAAAGATAGCTTAAATAAAAATCAGGTTGCCAATTCAGCTTCATTCTAACCTCTCTTTTTTCCTTGTGAATGCTAACTGTCACAATTCATCTCACTTCTTACTCTACAAAAGACAAGTATAGCCACTTTGTAAAAGATGCTTGTAAACATCTACACTCAAAAATCCATTTTAATGCATAAAAAGAAGTTGGTTTTGTTCTGACAAAACATAGCACTCAACTATGTATTCATGAGCAACATCTACTGGCACCTGACATAATATGCATTTCTATACTTAGAGTCAAATATCTCGTTTACAAAGCCCCATTACAGGCCATATATAGATTTAATCTGTTCTGCCTGTTTCCTTCCCCATTTTTGAATATGTGATGCTTTGACCTCTTGTTCCTTTCTTTTTCCTATTGGATGAGAATGAGTCCTGCTTTATTTAATCCTTACTCTAGTACCCATCTACTTGGTAATAATGCTGTCAGAAACCCAATGTGTAAGTCAACAGCCAGTTCACCTAAGGGGTTAACACTGTTTTTCAAGCACAGCAGCCTTAATAGCCAGTGGCACTCAAGGGAGAGAAGCAAACAACATTAGCACCCATTCACCTGTAACTCCTTAGTTCAAATTATCATATACTAATTTGAAGCAGTTAAGGCTTCTCAGTCTGCAAGAAGACTTGAATTCTCACTTCCAGAGTGAGAGATAAAACCATCTTGCTTTTCCTGAAGAGAAAGAGCTCTCCTTGCTCCGTGTATCCGACATTTACTGACTTTTAAAACTGTGCTTCTCCTCCCCTTTTCTCAGCATCTACTGTAAAAGCTGAGGTGTAGAAAGCTTTCCCAACTACGGGAAGTTAAGTTTTCTCAATGCTCTTCCTCCTTCCCATCCAAACAGTTCTTACGGGAGCGTAGTGCCACAGTGAGCTCTGATACAACATTGACACAGAGAGCAGCATAAGCTGGGGTACAGCTATTATGTCGCTGCAAGTCCTCCACTACAAATTCAGCCAGTCTGCTGAACAGATGTCCTGTATTGCTCATCAGATCACCTGAATGTACCTTTCTGAGCTAACTTTTTGCACTAGTGATAAAGCCTTAGGGTACCTAAAGGCATGAAAGTCTCAATTAGCCTATAGAGTGTGTGGAGAGGAACTATTTACAAAAGCAGTCAGAATAAACTGGTCATTCAGAGGAAGAAAACTGTCATCAGAGGTCATCCATGCCCCTGGTAATGTCAAGGACCGGTACAGAAATGAACTGAAAGACTCTATACATGGGAGAAAATGTTTACAGTTGGAATTATTTAAATACTTTTGACTATACTGTGAGACTGGTATCCTTCCTTGGATATTTGTGAGTTATTGGGACTGATTATAGCTGGAAGAAGCAACTTTTATTATCATCATTGTTGTCTTTGTCTCACAGATTTGTGAGATCTTCCAGAACTTTGCTCTGACTTTATCAGGCAGGTCATGGAATGCTTCCTGACCAGAAAAGAACAAAGGAAGGGAACTAGGTGCTGCAACACCTCCATTGCCTGTGCTAAACATTGATGTCATCTGCAACATAAGACTCCCCCTTTTCCACAAGTTTCCTTTAGCCATATATTTCTACTCACTTATCCC
>VZTO01001462.1:0-28812 GCA_013400615.1 Syrrhaptes paradoxus
CAGTTATCACGCTGACCATGACCAGCCTTTCTGTACAGCTATTCCTGGACACTTGCTCAATCTCCGTCATCTGGAGCAATTGCACCCTCCAAGCAGGTGTTACTATTTTCTTCCCCTTTGGAAAGCACCCAGCATGTTTTGGACATTGCCACAACCTAAACAGTAACAATATGATCTCTCTTTCTGAAAAAAAAGAGCAGGAGATCTGTGGTATTTGACCCACCTGATCCCTGCTCAGAACTACACAGATGCAGCCAACATCTAGTGCGAGAAAATTTCTTCCAGACCCCAGATTGGCAACCAAAGGGACAGAAGATACTTCCCAATCTTGTATTTGCTTTTTACATTAATCCAACCACTCAAACAAGAACATATTCCAAATTAGTAATGGTCAATTAAAAATTAAAAAAAAACTTTAGTCCATCCTGCTTTAGAAATCAAACAATTGTGTAACCCACTTATAGCAAAACCTCAAGTCCTATACACACGTCTTTACTGCCAGTAAAGGACTGCACACACCAAAACCAGCGCACCTGAGAGGCAATTCGAAGCTTGCAGCAATGCCAAGATAACAGGGCGAGAAACAACAGAAGAAAGGGGTTTTTTACAATTGAAATACATGGTTGAGCCAGAAGAACAAAGCACAAAGAATGAAGATGTAGGACTTGTTTACATACAGGATTTCGTACCACTAATTCCTTCCATTTGAGATCAGTATCTTTAGCAGATTTCCCCCAGGTGCGAACGGGAGGACCGCACCGCCACACTGCATGCTGCAGGAACAGATGCGCTGCACCGAGACCTGCTAATGGAAGAAGCCCATTGCTTCTTTACCTCCTTCTTCCACCCCCTCATGACCTCCTACTCCCTTCTCTGGGATTATCAAAGCCTGCTATAAGCACTCCAAAATGCTGCTGAAAGCACTGTTCCAGTATAAATTTGTGAGAATAAGCTATGCTAGAAGGAAGTGCTGTTGTACTGGCATAGCCACATACGGTCCCACAGAGAGCTGCAGCTCTTGCAGTGTCATGGTTTAAAAGAAAAAAAATACACTTCACTGAGCTGAATCAGTACCAAAGACAAAACTAAGCATCTTACAATTTTTTTTTTCTCATATGGTTCTTATTGGATATCTTCAAGGTTACTAACCTGTTGGATCTTCAAAGGTTAATGATATTTACCTGCCTCTGGAGCACTAAGAATCTCAGATTATACTGAGATGAGCCAAATCTAAATGATTCTAATTAAAATCTCACAACTGCTATCATAATTCCCTTTTTACACTGACAGTGAACAAGCTTCTTTCCACATTTAGTCTTGTGCCTTAATATAAGATCACTAGAGATATCATCACTACCTTCAGCATATGCATGGCTTAATTCCCTTCAGATCTCTCTATTTCCAACAGGATGTACTCTTTATAACTTGTAGCCACACCAAATGAAAAATTGTCACAAAGACCATTTAGCCTCTAGCTTGGATCAGCCTGACTATTTTTGATTCAGAGACAGACAAAAAAAGCCATGAAATTATCGTGGTTTCAGATGATTTCCTTTATGGCAAAAATAGTTTTGTTTTGAAAAATAACATTTTGCAAGTATTTAGTCCTTAAAATAAAAAAAGGATGTCAGGGTGAGGAAAAAGGCTTTTCCTGTAGCAATCCAAATAGCTGTAGTCACCAAGTCCTGGTACTTAGTAAGTGACAAAATTTGCTTTTATAAAGAATACATAAATATGTATTCTAGCAAACAATACTGAACCAGGCATTGCAAGTCAAGTGACAGTCTAGAATTTTAGTCAAGAAGGGGAAAGTATGTCTGCTTTCTATATACCTAAGTATAGGTAAATATGCCCACTTAGAAGTAGGAATTCATAATTTTACAAATTTATGAATTATTAAAACTACAAATCGGTAGTGACCATTTGCAATGACTGCGAAACCGAGCTGCCATTTAACCTCAAGCTGAGCAATTCTTTTTCTGCTTCCTCTGGATTCCTCATAGGTATTTCTCAAGAAAGACACTTGGACTGCAAAACCTGCCCCAGATACAAGGATCTTTTCAACTGTACCCCCCCTAAAATCCCCAGCCATTCAGCCACATTTTCCTTGTCTGTTTATTAACACAGTATTTGGCATTTTAAGTCCCTGGACTGGTTTGTGCTGTAGTGGCATGTGCCCCGGTGTTCTTATACAGGTGACTAATCAAATCATGTTCCTCAGCCAACAGCAGCTGACTGAAGCTGGAAATAACAAAGGTTTTTCACCAGTTTCCAGTTCCAGCTTTCCGGTTAAAGCACAGCCTGTCTCCTAGAGGCTATATACCTATGGATAAGGCCATACACCTTTCAAAGCAAAATTAGGATTCTAAATTGAAAAAGTGCTTATGTGATGCATCCAGCCATCTTTCAGGTTCTTTTCATTTTTAACTCCCTTTCGTTTCTTTCTTTCTCCTTTTTTTTTTTTTNAAACAGAAAGAAAAGTGTCTAAAATCAGAAGTGCCAGCAGTTACCACAAGGAAATTGTCTTTTAGGTCTTGCTGACGAATCCCAAGAGACCAGCATTTGCAGGTAAGCAGCCCGTGAGCCCCAGATTCATCCCATCTAACTTCAGGGACCCAGCTCTTGCCACTAGGTAACTGTAGCCACCAGAGAGCCAGCGCTACCTCCAGAGAGAAGGACTGGGAGCACGTGGGATGCTCTATACGTGCCCAGCCTCCCGCCTGGGCAGCCAGTGGAGACACATTCAGCCCGAGCTCCTTGCAAGCTACCGGCCTCAGCCTGCAGCTTGTGCACAGCAAGGGCTTGGGATCTACGTGTCTTTTATCAGGGACGGAGTTTGTTGGTTGGTACTTAAAACTATGCTGTGCATCAAAAACAGTCCACTGCTTTCATCTAAATTACACGCAAATTTGAAGTCTCTGTTCAGTACGAGCAGCTAAAGACTTGCTTCTAACCTGCAAACTTATTGCTTCGCTTCTCCTTAAGGACGATGTTTTGAAAGGACGNACTCTTGCCACTAGGTGACTGGCTTCCAAATGTGTAGCCACCAGAGAGCCAGTGCTACCTCCAGAGAGAAGGACTGGGAGCACGTGGGATGCTCTATATGTGCCCAGCCGCCCGCCTGGGCAGTCAGTGGAGATGTGTTCAGCCCAAGCTCCTTGCAAGCTACCGGCCTCAGCCTGCAGCTTGTGCACAGCAAGGGCTTGGGATCTACGTGTCTTTTATCAGGGACGGAGTTTGTTGGTTGGTACTTAAAACAATGCTGTGTGTCAAAAACAATCCACTGCTTTCATCTAAATTACTTCCTGATTTATGCAAATTTGAAGTCTCTGGTCAGTACGAGCAGCTAAAGACTTGCTTCTAACCTGCAAACTTATCGCTTCGCTTCTCCTTAAGGAGGATGTTATGAAAGGACGAATATTCAGATAATTAACAGAAAGAAGTTCCTAGACATCCTAGCAACACTAGACAGCTATAACGCCTAAAGCAGATTGCATACTACACAGCAGAGACACAGACATTGCAATCCAAGGGATGAAGAGACTTTATCAGGTCCTCCTACAAGTTTTCCATATACCCATTTTGAAGTAAACAGGAATGAAACAAAAAAATGATTGAAACAGAGCACAGCAGGTGGTGTTTTCACTGGCTGCTTTGCATTCTCCAAAAGCAAAGGAAGCTTTCCCAGGAGATGACTGTATTTCAGATATGCATATTTTTCAACATAACATAGTTCAATATAACAGCTATATTTCATTCAAAACAAAGTTTTTTGATCTTAATTGAGATGAATTTACATTTACAAGTCTCATGCACTCTGTGGACGGTTATAAAACAGCTCAGGTAGCACATTTATAGAAACCCTCAAGCTGAGATTCAGCCGTGTGCAGTTGTGACAATTTGTCAGACAATCGTATCTCAAGCCTTTGTTTCCCTGTATCTCAAAGATTATAAACTTAAGGGCAGAGTGCATCTAAAAGAGACAGATGAAACTGGGAGTAGTTTGGTCTTCACAAAGCTTAGGTCAGGTTTTGTTTCTGAAAACTTCACTCTTGGGACAGTTCAAACCCAGGTCAAATTTCTGCCAAAGCCCCAAAGTCCAAAGGGAGCCAGAAGGACAGTTAGCTTGGGTACATATTTAAAGCAGTGGCTACATATTTAAAGCAGTAGCCTATCTTCACAGTTAGGTAGAAAAAAAAATAATCCTCTCAAGAAACCTTTTAAAATTTTGACAGCTTAATATATAAGTATATATGCATATATCCTTAAATTGTTCACCCTGCCCATGGAAACACTGAGCTTTTGGAACAGAAGCATTAGTCAACGTGATTAAAAAAAATAGAAAAAGAAAGATATCTCTGCCAGATTCTTGGCAAAACATTATCTACATTGTGATTTCCTCGCAGAGAGAAAGGTGATGAATTAAGGAGAAGCAAAGGCAGGCCAAGGGGCAGAAGGGCACTTAGGAAGACGGCTTTGCCTAATCTATGGGCTGAAGATTAGATATTCAATTCCAGTCAAAGGAATGGTACTCTGGGTTATGTTGTGGGTGTGGAAGATACCGTGATGGGTTCTTTCCAAGTTTAAATGCAGACTGGTTTAGACAAGATTATTTTTGGTTAAAGTCACTGTGACATAGTTTCTTTCAGTTGCCTAATTATGTGAGTTTATACTAAAAAAAAAAAAAAAATTGTATGGTTCTCTCTCAGATCAAACAGTTTCTTTCCTGCCATTTTTTTTGCCAAGTTATAATAAAATAAGGACTGTGACCTGAGCAGGATCTCCTAGAGCTAATAAAAAGGAAAAACAGTCTGAATAAGAGTTCATGCTACAAAGCTAATGTAAAAAAGCAGCGTTTAAAAAAAAAATTAAAAGGATGAAGACAAAAATTTTTGAACAGAAAAGCTCTTGTAAGCACTACAGCCCTATGAAACACACAGTGTTTCGGGTGTGATCTGGCAAGGTGCGAACCACTCCATGACTTTTTGGAGTCCGTAAAACACCCCTGCTAAAAAATGCAAAATAACTCTTAGAAGGCATTTTCTTCACATCTGACACTAAATCCTCACTTAGCTGATCTTAATTTTAATCCTATAGCATCTTCTAATGCACTGGGTCTTGCTGGCTTACCTTGTGGCTTGTTTGGGGTTTTTTTCTGAAAAGTAATAAGGAACTGTGCGGGGTTTATGTGTGCAAGTAGCTCATGCAGGGTTTTTAGAAGGTACTGTGAGAAATCCAAACTTTTACCAATAGCAGGGGAAGCAGCTGTCAAACGCAGAGCTCCAGCTCCAAATTGTTAAAATAATAATTGTTACAAGCAGAGGTCCTCTGCAAGCTGTGCAGTCTACACAGGATGGATGAACAGGAGTCACACATGATGGGACTCTGCTCCTCACCCTGCTGGTTTGAAAATGGGATTTTTGTCAGGACATCCCCTCGCAGTGCTCAGCCGCACAAAGTCCCGAATCCTTTGCAAGACTTGAGAACAAATCTGTAGCACAATGAAAGTTGTGGAAAGACCCTGCCTGGAGCAAAGAAAACCCATTTTCCCTACCCACCTTACCGACTGCATAAAACAGGGAAGCAAAAAAGCTTCAAATGAGCTTCCTCAAGGTGCCTCCCCTCAGCGAGATGCTGAACAAACACGGCTGCAACCCGAAAAGCCGACATCCTGCCGCTAAGAGGAGCTAAAATCCAGCTGTCATCCAGGGCACGGACCTGCTCCAGCACAGATCCCTCCTCCTCCTCCTCCTCCTCCTCCTCCTCCTCCCCGAGGTCAGATTTCACCTCTGATGTGCCAATGGAGCAGCCAACGAGCACGATGCTGCTCCGACTCCGAGCAAGGAGCAGGGACCAGGCAGAGGAGGTGGAGCTGGACCGCACATCTTTCCAGGACTAAATTAAATACACTCCTCACCTTAGGGAGATGAAAAATAGTGCAACCTGTAAGAAATGTACACATCTCTGTACCAGTCTGTGGAGAGCTTGCAGAGGCTTGACCATATGCCTCAACCTACAGTTATTCACCCTTTGAGCTCCAAAGGTTTTCCCTCTCATAATTAAAAGGCTAATTGCTTTCCTCCAGTATCATCCAGGTCATGGATGTAAATCCAGGTGATTGCTTTTCTTTGAAGCTTATGGGTTTTTGCTGGCTTGGAGTACAGGCTGGGTGGATGGGAGAGCATCTATATAGCCAGTCTATTGGTTTACAATTGAGCAACCCTCTCTCCAGGAGTGAGGGAAGAGAAAAAATACAGTAGTATATATATAAAAAACATATATAGAGTACATAAAATATACTGGCAAGTGTTTCTGGGAGGGCAGAAGAAAGAGGCTTTGGCGTGCACCAATTTCCCTAAAGAAAGGTCACCTCGACACTTAAAAAGGTCTGAAAACTCCACAGAAACACTTCCTCAAAAATAGTAGAAAAAAAGGGAAATTATGACAAGCAGGTATTCACTAAAGAAACTTGCAGAGAAACCCAAATTTGCACAATTTACTAAAAGTGCCGGAAAGCTCTGAAGGTTTTCTTCCTCCACACATAACAACATACTTAAGTTATAGCCAAAGAATAAAATTGAAAATTATTAAAACATTCAAAATAAGGGAACCTTTTGTCTATACCCTTTTCATTCCAATGGCATGACCCTCCCCAAAGCCATACAATGCCAAATGGAAACGCCAAAGCCTAGAGGTAAAATGGTCCCATCAGGACTCATCGGGACATCTGAGGCTTCAGGCTGACCTCCATCAGTAACAACCAGGGATAACTGACTCCAGATACATAGTTAGCTCCAGAAAGTTTTCTGTACCTGTATCCATAACTTTTAAACCCTCTACAACATCTATTCTTCATGCATCTGTTCTTCTTAAAACAGGCAGAGATCTCCTTTGTCATCTTGAGGCAAAAATACATATGCTGATGGTAATGGTCTCCTAATTGCTCTTTCCAATGCAACAGCTGAAAAAGTGCCCAGACGCAGGAGGAGGATGTCCACCTGGTTCTGCTGCAGGGCATGGGGGCAAGCTGTGTGGGGTAATAAGAGGGTTGACCACTAGCAAGGAAAAATGGAGAAAAATGGATGAAACCTACTTGTGACAGCCTTCCATAGATTGCAAATCAATGCGAAAGCACCCCAACATAAGCGGTACACGTCACTGCGTTGGTGTAGTATCACTAGAGTCAGATTCACTTTTCCATCCAGCCAGTTTATGACCTGCCCTCATTAGCCACTGTACACTTTATATAATCGAGAGACCCGTATTATTTACTTACAAGGATGAGCACAGTTTCCAGCAGCTTGCTTGTTTTTCTAAGGAATAATTTTGGAATTGAATTAAAGAACTGCATGCGTAATGTATTAATCTTTATATTTAGAGAAACAAAGAGAGCACCCAGAAGACCTCCAAGCACTCCAAGGAGGATGGTCGGAATGAAGGCCAAGACGTTCATATCCAGCAAGTTTTTAACCTGAGTCAAAGAAAGGGAAAAAAATGTTCTGAGCATCCTGCCAGTGACATGAAATATCACACCCTCTCTAACAAAACCCGATACCACAAATTAATATCCATACAGAAAATAAATATTTCCTTGTGGTTTAGGGAGCTCAGCTAATTAATTAAAGCTGATCTCATGAGACATGGTGCACTCTTCTTACACACCTCACATGTGGAACCAGCAGAGAGACACTGCTGTCACACATTAGCACAAACCTCTGTGATAGTTACCTCTGTAGTTACCACAAGCTCTCAGCACTTCAGCTCACATCCAAATAACGTGACATCTTGGCCTTAATGAACACTTACAAAGACTGATGAACCAGAGCTTTGCACAGTGTCTATATCTACACCATAATTTGAGAAAGTTCATTTATTGTCAGCCTACATCTGTGTGCATTGAGATCATTTATAAGTAAGTTTATCTAAGTAAAACTGTGAAAATTGATGCTGATCTGGAACGACTTGTGGAACAACAAATCACAAACGCAGAATATAACCTGGCAGCTGGAACAGCATTTGAATTTTCTGCTTCATTCCTCAACAGGCAGAAAGGATGAGAGCAATATCATGTTTTAATTTTATCTTCCAGCCAACAGATCAGTGGCAATGTATTAAAAGAAGTGAGGATATTATTTCCTTAGCCGAGGCTTGGAGTTACAGAGCCTTTTGTCAAGATTAGTATCTGGGCAGAGTAAGAGATCACAGAATGCTCAAAAAGCTATCGGTCAAAGAGCAGTTAGGGTTCAGGACTAGGATCACCTGCTGAAAAAACTCAAACTCCAACTTAAATCCAAAGGATTTAAAGAGATCCAATGTTTTAGATGCTGAAATTCAGAAAGAAGCAGTTTAATTTGAAGTAGAAAAAAATCTGTTTTATTTAATGCAGGATCTGAATATCTTCCACCATATCCTACTTAAGTCCAATCCTGCATTAAAAATAAAACCAGACACATCTGTTTTTATTGTTTTCTCTCCCTGCCTAAGGGAAAGATATGCCGAGATGATTGTTTTACAGTAACACACGCACATGACACTGCATGTGTGTGGCAATCAAGGTGAAGTCACATGAGTGCTCCATGTGCTGGGAATGAAAGATGACACAGCGTATTGTTTGGTTTTGTGGTAGCCTCAGGCTTTGGCCAGTCGTCAAGAAAAATCTGTTACCTACAGAACAAGTTTCACCTTAACAAATAATCCAATGATCTATGTAAAAATAAAGTGAAGCTTCCTGAAATTCTCAAGCTCTGGAATACAATAAATTCTCCTCGTGACATTATACTGGGTAGAATGAAACTAAAGAAAACAAATAGTTTTCTTGAGAACCAACCCACAAGCTTTCAACTCAGAGTTCATCCACTGTAAACTGTGTTGGTTAATGCCACAAAACATGACAGAAGCAAAATTTCTCCTGAGCCTTGTGTTCATGGAAATTAAAATATTTCTGGTTATCTGCATCATCAAAAGACAAATACTATTGAACCCTGCCAGAAATCATGTTGATAATAATTTTAGCTAGCTTTCCCCTCTAATGACACTAAGAAAAGATAGAAAAAGACAGAATTCACTGTTCTTTACATGAAACATCCTGAAAGGAGTGTTAAAAGAATGTTTATGGTGAAATAACAACTGAAGTGAATCCACTCTCCCCTGTGCCTTCAGCCAACACTTCAGCAATAGAGCTAGCTAGACCTCTTCCCTCTCCATGTAGTCTCAACCTTTCTGCCACAAATTTTTATCTTCTTGGCTGTGGCACTGCAGCTGTTTGGGGGACTGCACTACGAGTTGGTCCACACAAAAGATCTGGGTTGAAAACCAATGTCTTCTCCGCTTGCCCCAGCTAAATTTGTGGTAAGGCAAATATACCCCCAATACTTTTGCATATCGTATGCAAAATCATGATATCAGGTAGCATGTGCATAAAAAAATGCTGCCCATTTTCTCAACCAAGGTATGCCTACATGTGGAAAATATCGCTATCTCTGGTTTTCTGCATTGCTAGAGAGATACAAGCCAGAAGAAATCCAGAGATGAATGAAAGTGATCAGGGAATTGCCTCAGGAAAAATTTACTTGGTAGCAAAAAGTGGAGTGGGATTCAGAAGACCAGGGTTTTATTTCCAGCTCTCTAACTGATCTTCAAGTCAAATACAAAGAAGGACATTTAGGCAAGAAGGTCATGATACTTGCACATTGCTATTGAACCATCTTGCAATAAATACGAGCAAAAGACATGATAATAAATGTGATTGTTTTTAGGTGGACACAAAGTAAAATTCAAAGATCAAGGCTGTGTTGTGCTGGAAGGAATAAAGTAAAGGTGGCTGAGGCTGAAGGTCACCTCTCTTGTGCAACCAGGAACAAACAGTGACTGTACATTTTCAAATGTTTAAACGGTAAGCACAGCACAGCAATGCCCACAGTAACAACTGAGAGCTCAAGCCAACCNTGATTTCAAATGTTTAAATGGTAAGCACCAAGGAACAGGGACACAGCACAGCAATGCCCACAGGAACAACTGAGAGCTCAAGCCAACCACAGAAGGAAGGGACACCCTGCTTAAGAGCTTCTGTGCTTGTTCCTTTACTTCAAAGTACCCACCTCCTATCCAGCACCAATACACTGTACTTATATGATTAGCTAATAATTAAATAGTAGGTGCTTTTTCTATTTTTTTCACTTGAATTTAGAATGAAACAACTATGACTAAAGTTTAAACCTTTCAGTCTTTCTTTAAGAACCTAATCTATGCAGACAAGTGTCAAGTTCAGGTATAACATTTCATAGGCTCTACACACCATGGAACATCTTGTACTATAACTTCTCTCCTTAAGTAGATAACACAAACCAGCTCTGTGTTGTTATCTAAGCCATTCCCAGATGTAAAGTGTGAAGGCTTCCATACCCACTGATCTGATAACTGTACAGAACACACCATCCTCTCCTCTGGCCCCCTTACCCGCCACTCCCCCAGCAACAATGCTGAAAGAGACAAGCCTAAAAACCCGCATCTGTTTCCTCCCACCCCACTCAGTACGTACCCAAAATAAAATCCTTCTCTCTGCTTCAAAAAATCCAAAATGACCTCTGTAAACAAACCCATGGAGAGAAGAGGACAGTAAATCTGTGGTGAAGGTAGCCATCAAGCAGCAGAAGAAGATCTGCCAGGCCAGCCTGATGTCCCAGAACGAAGACATTTCTTCCAGGGTGAACAAGAGCCCACCAATAGGGGCACGAAACACCGAAGCTATCCCTGCTCCCGCGCCAGCCGTAATGAAACTGCGCCTGCAACAGGCAGAAGAGTCAAAATTCAGGTAACGAAAATAACAGAAACAAAACACCTCCATAAACATTGTTTCCTGTCAAAGCTGGCTTTATGAGGCTGAATTTAAAAACCTGCTGGTTAATTCTGGGGTAATTAGAGTGCCTTGCATCTCTAGGATGTGAGTGCAGATCTGTCCATCCTGACCTCTGCCCGTGATAAACCCCTCAGTGCTGTGACATCACGCGGGGACCACTGTGCCATGCCACTGAGCTGCTGAACGAGCATCCACCAGCCTAACAGCAGGCACATGAAAAAAGGTAAGAAAGTTTGGGATTCACTGGAGAATGAGAGTACAGACCCAGAGCCTGTAGGCTCAATATGCTGCCTCAGTCTGTAAATGTCTCCGAAACCCACAGGGCACACACACACCTTGTCTCCCTCCCTGTAACGGCGCGGAGCACACATACACCCCAAAGAGCAACAAACTGGGAGCTCAAACGGCAGAGATCTGCACTGTGAGCCAGTTGCAGTAAAGAAAAAAAAGAAACAAAAAGAAAAATAATTATAGTGTTTTAAAGAAGGGCATTAATGGACAGTCTTCTTTTATGCATTTATTATTGTTTATTTCCCCACAAACAACATAATTTTCTTTCCAAACCACCTATTTCATTATATGAAAACAACATCCTGCATCAGACAAATGTGACATTTTTAAGGAAGGCCACAGTGTGCAAAACAGAGGGAAGGATATAGAAAGAGGAAATAAAATGATGCTTGAATTCTGCCTTGAAAAATTAAATTCAAGCCCAGCCTTTGCGGGGGATAATGGGGTGATGCTGATAATGCACTAATCACTGGTGCTCACCAGCTTATAAAAGTTGCATCCTCTGGATGTGCTGCCTGAGACCTCCGGGATAATTTGCAGAAATGCTGAGCGTTCGGTACTCGCTGAAGTCAACAAGTATACAACACACTTGAGTATTTTTAAGAAATGCTCAGTTCCCAGCAAAAAACCCAATAGATCAGCATCATCTCTAAACATTAGGGGGCCCATTTGACTTCTCTGCAGTGTCCACAAATTTTATCAGTACAAAGATGGGTGGCAGTGAGGATAATGGACAGAAAATTAGGGAAAACATTAGAGTTCACGTGTCAAAGCCCTTAACAAAGCCACCAAGGAAGCTACACAGGCAACTTTATGGCTGATATTTCCCAGCTCATAAATGCTGTCAGATGCTCTTGTGCATGGACTTTTACTTACATGTACCTGCACAGTGACAGCGTGGAACTCAAAAGGTTCTGCACACCACAGTAAAAGCTGGGTGAGCTTTGCTTGGACGTCTCCAACTCCTTGCTCCAGTCAGTTGTACATGCTACATGTCCCACCAGTAGCATCAGCAATGAAACTGGTCCCCTCCTACACATCCATTACAGCTGCACAACGGAGGGATGCCTTATTAAGATCCTTCAGCATCCTAACGCTTGCTGAGTGACTGCTCTGCCTGCGACTGTAACGGGAGAGGGCACATCTCTTCAGCCTACTAACTCCAAAAATACCGCTCACCAACAACCCTCTCTGTGACGGGGACGTCCACACACCCTGTCTCTCCCTGGATGGTTCCTGACTGCAGGCTCATGCTTCTTTCTAATTCCACCACAACTGGATCCTGCAGAGAAAAAGCTCTCACTGCTTCTCTTACCGCAATTGCTGATTTCTTCCATGACTAACATTTTGTTTAACCAGCATGTCTCAGATTTATTTAAATGACTGAAGGCTAAAGGTCTTTAATCCTATATCTTCCCTTTGGCACTCTTTGATTTTCTTTTAAGCTACAGATAGCTCACAGTGGCTGTTCATTTGAATCCCTTGTATTTCTTCACAAAATTAACAAGTCCTTTTTTTTTTCCTTGCTTTAGAAAAAAAACAGTGTTGTATAGGATTTTGTGTGTCGACATGACAATAAATACCATCAAGAAGAAATAAACTGGTCTGTAATTTCTTTTTCTGGAAACTAATCTCATTAGTTTCGGTAGAACTGTTCACAAGAGAGAGCTTACCAGCGTTATCTCACAGGCATGCATGAGCTGAGAAGAGCCAGATTTAAAAAAAGTGTCACAAGCAATTTACTTTTTTAAAACTAGCAAAAGAAAGCAAGGGACCCCTGGGCACATTGTGCAATCCCCACCATCTCTTATTTCCCGGGCCAGCACCATCAATTCGAGGATAAAGCCTATGTCCAAAAATCCTGCATTTTTCTTTCCCCTTATACAACCCAGAAGGCAATAGGAAAAGGTCTTCAGTATTAACGTATTATTTCACAAGCACTCAGTAAAACAATTTGTGAACTTCCTTTTAATTAAAGAACTTTAAAGTTGTTTAATTAAACAACTCGTTTGTAATTAAAGAGGGTGGCTTTCCCCCCGTTCCAAAGTGACAAACAGCAGGAAGGCTGAAAGATTGCAGGAGCAGCACCTCCATTTCCCTTCCAGATGTGCTGGGCTCCATGGGATGCTGAGGGCAGGTGGCAGGACGGTCCCCCCTGAGCCCCACAGCCGGTGCTCTGCCCATCACTTACTTATCAGCTGAATTCCGAAACCTGGTGAAGATCGGGAGGTGGATGCCAAGGGTGTCCGACTGCAGCTGGCTCAGGCCACAACCCAGGAGAGCACTAAAAGTGATGTTGTAGAATTGAGAGCACTCTTCAGTAAATTATTCATAAATCAGCCATGGTTAAAGGCATGGGAGGACAGAGCCTTAGCCGGCGTGCAGCAGCAAAGCTAGATTGGTTTCAACAGATTTAAACACGGAAAATATTGAACATGTCTTTTAAACATGCAAAGTCCCGTTGACATAAAGCAGAAGGCTACTGAAGACTTTCAGATCCTTGACTCAGAGATTTAAATGTCTCTTTTGCAAGGAGTGCAGTGATGATACACCATGAAATGCCTTTTGAAGAACTGCATGTTACCATCTGCCCAAGTGTGGTGCCACATCAGACGACAGCCCATCATTTCAATCATCAGCCAGAACAGTTCTACTTCTAGCAGAAGATGTGTAATGATTTAAATTATTACAGTGTGTTCCCAGGCAGCACTTCAAACTACACTTGAATGGAAAAAAAAAAAAAAATCCAAACCCTCAGTGAATTGAAAAAATCTAGTCATTGGATAATCTTGGAAGACTTTTCTACAAGACTTAAATTAGGGGCCTTAACGAATCTCTCAGAGGCTTTTAGCAACTTACGTGTGTTTATGTTTAATAAAAATGGTGGAAGGTTCCAGCTAAATTAAATTAAACCAGCTCTTAATTCCTATGTTGTGAAACAGCATCATGTTAATACTGCGCTGACTTTCTTCATGGAAATATGATTCAATTCTTTGGCTCATGCATCACTGTTAACAACCCAGCACAAAGGGAAAAAAAAAATCACAGCTGCAGTCTCTGAGCTCCTGGAGACAAATGTCTGTAAGTAAAAAAAACAAAAGAAACCTAAAGGGAGAGCTAAACCTTGGTAGTCATTGTCTGAAAGGTTTGTGGCTGTCTCTGACTAACTATGCACTCCTATTTCTGAACGTCTGAGTCATGCCCTAGGGTGCTGCACCTCTGTGAAAATAAATAAATAAAAACCCACGGAGTTACAGAAAATGTGAAAGGGTGGCGGGGAGGAGGAGAGGTTTGGTCAGGATGGTGAAGAGGTAGAGAACAAACCTCAAGGATGAATACTTTCCAAAAACAAAAAGGATCAGAAATAAAAAAGCAAACCAGCCAACAAATGATCTGTATCATATTAGCACAGACCAGTTACCGTCTCCACTCAAGATACAGTTTAACAACGGTAATAAAGCACGGCAGGATTCTCCTCTAGATGGTGAATAAAGAAAATTGTGTCACTTATCAAAACAGAAAAGTCCAAAATGGTGCCTGCAGTCCTCACTACGTCTGGCTGTATTACAACACAGTAAATTTTAAGAACTGCTCTGATGTCCAGAGCGGGACTGGGCAACCCTCCTCTGCCCTTCTCAAAGGGCCCTGAACCACAAAAGGGTGATGGGGATTCTCTCTACACAGCAAGGGGGAATAAAAACATCACCCTTCAAAAAGGCTATAAAATCTACTTTTCCCACCCTAGAAACATACTCTTACTCTACAGCATGAACAACAAGCGTATCCAACCTGACTTGCAGCCTGCCATCCGCAGAGCGTGCACAGCTGCGCCTGGTTTCTGCGGTCACCCTTAGCCAGCACTGGTGGCCGCTGTGTCTGTAACTGGAGACACAGAGCACAGGGACCCGGCTGTGCACCGCTGTGTGCCCTGCACTGCCACTGACACCACATGACACTGCTTTCATGTACCGCTGCTTGAGACGGGCTTTCTTTTTGTACAGATTTTGCACAGGTAAAAGCAAAATATGAGATGCAAACCAGACAGCAGGTCATAGCTGCGGGGCAGGATGCTTTCAGAAACAAAACTGACTGCCATTGTCCAGATAACTGCTTGCTGAGCCTCACAGGGAATGGTACTGGGGAATAGAGTCACTATTTAAAACACACAACCAAAAAAAATGTTTCTCTTCACTGCACGGCATCAATAGTTGCGCTAATGTAAAGGAGGAGACAGCACAGGCAAGAAGAGCTCCTGATGCGGGGTATTTTTTAAGCCAGCGTTGCCACCAAGACAGACATTGTAAAACCATACCCTCAGCCTGACAGCTTTCAGTTTTGTCCGCTATTTCTTACCCCAAATGGATCATGGGACCTTCAGGCCCACAGAAGAGCCCGGAGGCTACAGCCAGCACACAGGAGATAAATGTCCCTAAAAAGGTCTTGATGTTAAAAAGATGTTGAATAGAAGTGCCATTCAAATACCCAATGATTTCTGGTAAGCCGGACGGTGAACCTGCTGGGCAAAAGAACTGCAAAGAAAAAAAAAAAAAAAAAAGAGAGAGAGAAGCAGAGTCAGCAGTCATTAGATGTTGATGTGTTAGATGTGTCCATGGACATGGTTTTAACTTTAGCCCTCAACTTGCTCTGTTAAGGAACAAATTTTCCCAGAATTAACAGATGATGTACACACACATATAACTTCTGGCTATGCACAGAAATTCAAGCTCCCAGCAGTGTTGCTCTATGTGTACTGGGAGCACTGAGAGAAGAAAATGAGTGACTGCCCCAGCCTCCTGCCATCCCCCGAATGCCTGAAGCCGACCAGCCTCTTGTCTTTGTGGACAGGGCGTACGTGTGAACCTCTGAGATTTGTCCAGTCAGTTCAGCCTTCAGACAGCTTAAGGCTAGTCATTTATTACCCGTATAACTGCAAACTCCCTTTTCCTACTGTTGCTGGATTTTGGGGGGAATTTCAGTAAAACATTCACTTTTTGTCTCACCTATGCTGTTAATTGCCTGTCTATAATTAAATTGAACACAGCAGGGCAGTAAATGACAGAAAGGCTCAATGTTTTAGCCTTGCTGCCTCATAAAAGTACAGATCCGGGCTGCAAGCAACACCAACATAGCACAGCTGAGAGATCAATCTAAAACCAACAGTGACTTTTATATGGATTGATGGTCTTTGGCTTAGGCCCCTTCCAAACACTCAGTTTTCACAAGTTCCACCAGTTGCCACATGTATTTCTTTCATAAACACCATATGCTAAGTGTAAATTGCATCGTCACCACCACTAATTTCACCCCAGACACTTGTATACAAGTTACGGGCTTCAGGCTGAAGACCAAGAAGGACTTCTCCAATGGGGTTGTATAACAGAGGGCTTTTTTTCTAAACAAAATACTGAATTAAACAGTAGTTGAAGAGCAAGAGATTTGGTTTATCACGTGTTATAGATGTGTTGCATAGGAGACAGAACACTTACCAGCACCGAGCCTGAAGAGAGAACCACCATGGCCAGCCCAGCGCCAAGCACACACAGCCAGGTCATGGGGATGTTGCCGTCCTGTCCGTTTGACAAACAGATTACTACATCAGCACCCAGATACTAGGTCCTGCTTTCAATCATCTTTTGTCCCACAGATTTCTGGAGGCAGAAGGTGTACCGTAGGGAAAAACCAAGACAAGCAGTGCAGGCTCTTTAGAAGGGCAGGAATGGGGAAGAGTAAGGTTAACGCTGACTTAGAGTCAAGTCACGCTTTTTACAAGACTTTTTGCCCATCTCCAAAAACACTATAAAGGGTACACAGTTACTCATCAAGGCCCTTTTCAGGTCAGACGCAGAGTTAAAGAACCTTACAAACATGGACAAGAAAACACTAAATGGTGTCTCCATGGCAAACTCTTACATCAGTAATCATCTTTATGAATTTGCAGCTATTATTAATAGACAGAATATATAAAGCTCTTTCCTGCTTCATTCTAACCAAAAGGTCATCTCTCGTACTAGGCCTTCTCACATTTAAAAAACACATTTGTGTCTCCCTGGGTTTTCAGTTTGTTGGTTTGTGCTTGGGCTGACCATAGCCATGCTGTCTCCAGAACTCCTCAGCTCCCAGACACTTTGCTGCCTTCCACAGTGCTCAGCTGTGATTCACGGTGTGTGCAGGTCAGACACGTCCCTTGCACTTACACCAGGTCACAGCATTTACACCCAGCCACTGCAGCCTTCCTGGCAGCGTGTCCCATCAAGACTTTTGTAAGCACAACATCCCGCACAGCCAAAGAGCAAAGTGCACAAAGATGAGTTTTGCTCATCTGCAGCTGAAGGAGGTAGATGGGAAGGTCTTCCAGGGCAGGAATTACACGTTTGTACTGATGCCAGAGCCTGTGAGAGCTTACCTCCTGTCCCTCTGTATTAATTTAATACAATGGGACAAAATTTATAATACAACAGGGCCATCGGTGTGTAACGGCTGTTGGGATGCCCTGGAGTCAGACTGTGGTTTCTTTCTATATATTATTTATTTATACTTTAGTGTCTCTATGTACACATATTCATGCATATACACACAAATGCATATATACAGGTCAGGGTTCTATATACCAGCCTATCTGTCTATATATTCTATATACCAGCCTATCTTCTGGTCAGGATTCTATATATTCTACATATATTCTTCTATGTTTCAGCTGGAACAAAAGCTCAGAGCCCCTTTCTCACAAAAAGCTCTTAAGCATTCATGCTATCTACCACAGGTATCACAAACCAGGTGAAGATTTTACCTGCTTCTCTCTCCAGGCAAGAAAAGCGAGCAGTCAGGTTAGAGATGCCTTTACATTTACGTTGGTTTTAGCCATTCAGTGATTTTTACCAGCACCATCCCAATTATTAGAAATTACAAGACCCGTCAAGGACAAGTTAATCATTCCACAATAATCTATTAGAGTATTAGTAAAATATAGCTGCCCCAGACACAGAAAGACATAAGATCTCTGATACCTGGTCTGCATTCACTAAGTACCTTAAGAGAAACCTATTCCCTTCCTTGGACACCAACACCGACTAAAGGAACACGTGCCCATTATGTACAAGGAGGAAGAGGAAGGCCACAATATTTTAAAGACTGCCTTCATTTTTTCTAATAAACAAACACAGAAGAGGTGAAGCTGACTTTTTTTGCTCACCTGTAAGTAATTTTCCACCAGCTCCCATTTCAATTTGGTGAGAGAGTCAATTATCTGATGAATCAAAAACCCCAGCATCCCAACTGCTGTTCCGATTAGCCCCATCAGCAGCCACCGATCCCACTCTTTTCTGGAAATAGGAAAACACAGTTACTTCTCAGCCTATAGCACAGGACTATTTGCCATGCTTCCTTTCACAAACATGCATTTTTAGAGCATTTTGGGTATTAACTGTGACTGCATGAGCAAGGGGCTGGTTTTGCCAATATCTCTTTAAAAAGTGTACAGTCAACAAAACTCTACCTTCAGGTGAAAGCCATTTCCATTTGGCTAAGGAACAAGGTTGGATTTTTTTGTTTGTTTTGCTTTGGGTTTTGGTTTTTTTTCTTATAAAAGTAGCCGTGCAATTTGCTTTCAGATGTTGACTGATGCTATCTCAACATGCCAGCATGTGATTCAATAATTAAGCATTCAGCAGAGCACTCTGAACTCATTCCAAAATAATTTCTGTTTTCTTCTACTGCAACTAATGCACTGCGCACCTATCATGTGCAAACTTTTAGCTCTAGTTTCTGTCTTTCCTAAACTTATACTTCTAATAATAATTGTGGACTAATAATAATTTCTGCTCTATTTCTAGGATCATCTAGCACTAGAGCACCCCTGCTGAGATTCAAAAACCACATTTCCTGCAGATTACAGTGTCAGTGAATTTCAAGAAAAGTCTCAGCAAGAGAACATTCTCCCAAACCTTGGCAAAGTCTCTCCAAGTTCTATATATTGAGTAGTTAATAACTTTTTTTTGCATATTGAGTAATTTGGAAATAGCAAAGGCATAAGTACTTTAAAAAAAAAATGCTTTCAATCAAAGTTGCTTCCCACCTGGCCCCCTTCTACATTCTATCACAGTATTTTCCTTTATACAGAAAGAATAAAAAATGTTTTCTTCATTCCTTCTGCTATTGGGCATCTTCCTGGATTGTCCAAATTACCCATAATTTAAGAGGCAATTTAACAGTATTTAAGGTAAGTTCACCTGTGTGTTTTCTCTTGTAGCCACTTCTTATAAACTTCACTGTGCGAAGGCAAATAATCCAAACTCTCATGGGCTATCAGGTGTTCTCTCTCCTCCTTGCAGTGATAATATGCTAAACTGCTTCCGCTGATGCTGCATTGCCTCCTAAAATCCTGAGAATGGATCAAATCAGGCCCATGATCTTCTGCCATTAGCATCTCCTCTTCACCATTTTCCATGAGTGTCCTGTGGGAAAAAAGCGACGACATTACAGTGGCCTCCAAGAATCTTTGGGAGAACAATGTGAGCCCAAGCTCAGTCTCCTTGGGGCTGAAAGAGAGGAATGGAAAACCACACGGGGACGGAGCAGCTGTGGCACAGAGATTGACTGGTTTGTGTCTGGCCTTGGTTCTCGTGGCTGTGCATAGACCCAGCACAGTCGAAGCAACAAAAACTTGTCTAAGCTGGAGCTCTCTGGTGAATATCCACCGAGACCAGACTGACCACTGCAGCAAGATTATCACACCGGCTCCTTGCTGACTGTTCAGAGGACAGGGATGTTTAAGCAGCAGGACCTGTGTCTGGTTTAGAGATGCTCACTTGCTGCGCTTTGGGCTGTCCAAAGATCTTGATCCACTAATCTAACCACACAATTTAATTAAACAAAATCTAGGTTTGCAGTGACATTCAGTTAAACCTGGAATTCTCAGTATTATATAGGCACCCTAAAAAAGCTTACTCTCCTACACAATTTCCTTTGAATTCACGTCAAATTTATTTTTAGATAGAAAAAAAAAAAAGAAAACATTTGCTAGATTGCCAGAGTCACTACAGCTTGGATACTTTAGCCAAGGTAGTTTACAAGCTCACAGTTACAGCACAAAAAGACTTGATGTATGTCAAATATTTACTATAAAGAAAAATCAGTAACACCCTGTGTGTTTGCCACCTCCAAGGCATGTTTTTCGTTACCAAAACAGAGTAAAGAAAGATTTCTGCTCCTCTCCACTTACTGGCATGTGGACCAATTTGGAAAGGTGTCATCTCAAACAATGAGGAAACATAAATAGTGGTCTAATTAGAAACCAGAGACGTTAGAAAATAATTGTTGCTGGAAACTGTGAACAGCTATGAGCAACAGTAAACACATTAGAAATGTTAATATTGCTTTCCTTACAGGTGCAGGGAAATACATCTATCTTTGCCACCAATACCTCCATAGAGAAATTATCTAACAACAGGCACATGTTGTGTGATCAATTACATCACTCCAAAGGTGAACTGAGGAGGAATAGCCAGGTTCTGACTCCAACTTTGACCTGTTCTTATCTAAAAAGTGATAAGTGCTTTATTAAAAACAGTAGCTCACCTCTTAGTTTTGGGTTTAAGCACAAAAATATTTTGGGATTAGACTGCTAATTTGTGCTTGTACAAAAATCGGGTTGAACTAGTCCTATTCCAAGTTTAAAACGGAGCAAAGGAGAGCAGAGCCCAGATGAGAAAAGCAGGAACCTGAGCAGAGCTCCTGGCTGGGACCCTGCCGCTGCTTCCTTCAGGGATGCCCAGTCTGGGTACTGCGAGGTCTCCATTTAGCTCATTTATTGCTGGAACATGGGAATTTGTATAATGTAATTTTCTAGTTGGGTTAGATCAAACTAATATATGTGAATAGGTCTGGGTATTATAGAGATGACAGCATAAACAGAAATACAAAAGCCACTGAACAAGACAGAAAGGGGAAAAAATCCCCTGAAACTAAAGCTGCCTTTCTAGGGGAAAGGGATGAGGTTCAGTCACACTGCTCACAGACAACACAGACCTACCTCATTCCATGTCACCATCATTTGTTATGTAAACAGGATGGCTGTTTTTCCTCAAACAGGAATCCACAAGAGCACACCTGCATTTGTCTTTGCTGTCCCTAGTTGCCAGAAGACCCAAGCTGACAACTCCTCTTCCATCAGACACGAACCCAACACAGTCTCTGCAGCAGTGGCTCAGCTGTACTGCAAATCCTCACAAGCACTTGTCTACCCAAATTTTAAAAAACAAACTGGAGAGAGAACGGGTTTTCAAACTTTACTCAATTTTCATCTTCCACAGACTTCTCTATAATTAACTTAAACCCACGAGTACGCTCACTTATCTTAAATACATTTCACGAAACTCTGAGAAGCAGTGCTCAAATGGCCAAGGTCAAGCAGAGAGAGATTTGAGACTGGAGAGGGGCACAGCTGCATCCCAGAGATGCAGGAGTTGAGACAGCTCTACAGAGGACAGACACAGCCTTACACGTACATACACACACAGGGCATTCATTTATTATTTTACAATGAAACCTGAAGACATTCCCCTCCTTAACAGAAAAATAGTTATTTTCAGAATATTTAGGTGAAGATGGCAAACGCAGAATGCAGTAGCAGGCATGTAAAAACCAAGCTAATCGAGGTGACACTCGCAGATTTTTAATAATGGGTGTTTAACACACAATCTGAATGACAGCTCAAGGAAGCGAATATTATCATAGCGATTGAATAGCAATATAAAATCATGACTGGCTAGAAACATCATGGCTATACATTTTCATTTCACATTATTTCCGTACTTCAAAGTCAGAGCCTTTAAGGAATGAAAGCATAGTACTAACTTAGTGTGAGAATTTGGCTATGAATGCAATGACTCGTACATTTGATGCCGACTTTAAGGACACAGATGTTTGAAATATTTTCTGATAAGGCTGCAAACATGCAGTATGTTATTACAGGCTAATAGTACCATATGAGATCGTAAATTTAATCTGTGAATCTTCATACAAAAAAAAAAAAGTATATACGACACAAAATGGTTTCAGAAAACACAAACCAAGACGACTTTGACTGTCTCCACAAATCTTAAAACTGTGACGCTGTGGCAAGGAGTTAAGAGATTTCTCAGAAGTGGATGGTTCCATAGTCCTAAGCATGACACACCACCCAGAGATGGGAAACAAACGTCTCTCCTGAAACTGCAGTCCAGCAAACAACAAACAGTGGAAACAACTGTCAGCCAGAAAAGGCAGGGGTCAGGGCTGCTGGCAATTCGCCTGATACCGTGACAAAAGCAAAGAGCTTTTAGCATAACCTCCCATTAATTGGCTCTACTAACTACACGCATACATTTAAACTTAAAATCACCAATCACTTAGATAAACCTGGGGACTAAAGGGACAGCCTCCAGCATCACATACTTTCATGGTTTTGGTTTACACAGCTCCTCATGGTGGCAAGTTTTGTAAATCAAAACCTAAAAGAAACAGAGTCATCTCAAGCTGCTGCACTTCACCACAAGGTTTAACAATTTTAAATGCAGGCATATTCCACCTCAAAAAATCAACAGAGATGAGTAGAACTGGGTTAAGTCCTGTCAGGCTGAATTCAAGGAATTTCAAGTTGCTAATTCATCTCCCAAAGTCACTCTGCAAGGCTCAGCCCTCTCTCCCATTTTGACCCAATTCTCATGACACTGAAGAGATCTGGTAGAAACACTCCTTTCCACACCTTCATTGCAACTTACAGCTCTGCTGTCTGAGCTGCTCTCATCCCAATTGTAACAGCTTTTATTCCTGTGACAACTGGAAAACAATAACCATTTTTTCATGGTCTAATCTCAAGTCAAGCCAGTAGATCTGTTTACCTCTACCAGGTTTCTTCTTTTCTTGATAATTTTTAATCAGTAGAAATTGCAGAGGGAAATCAAACCCTTCCCCCCTCCCTTTCTCATTCCTCCATGGTTAAAAATATAATAACAGTAATTAAATGATAATAATAATTCAAAATGAAAACAGCAAATGTGTTATATCAGCATACCTACACATCTACAAAAATCACCAGGGAGCAGAGTGGGAACAAGCACAAAGCAGCTGACGAAAACCTTCTTTGGTTATGTCTACATAGACATTCCTTCAGCATTAAAGTTAACANTTAAAGCAGCATGGCAATACATCCTTCATATCATTTTAGCCCATGATCAGTTGGATCTACAACAGGTATAATACACTGTTTTGGGGAATAACGCAATCCCCAGAACAGGTAAAAGAAGAAAACCCTCTCCCACCATTGTTTCACCCTCTCCCACCATTGTCTCATTATGTAGATTTTGCAGAGTTAACACAGATGCATTAACAAGTTTCAAAGATTTTTTAAAATTATTATTATTTTTAAAGAAAGACCACAGGCACTCATCATTTTCCTCCAATAGCTCCCCAACTCAGAAATCTTCCTAGGCTTCAAAGAGTTCTGAACACATTATTTAGAAAAATTGATGAGAAACATACTTTGCTTCACTTATATCAGAAATTTTACTTGCATAAATGACCAACACTAGTTTTAAGTCACCTTTTTTTTGTTACAGTAACATATTCAGACTTGCTTAACACCGGTTTATTCCTCCTTCTCCAGCAGTTGAAACTAGCCACACCAGGGGCAATCTGGCTGCTTTCAAAAACTAGAATGAAAATAAAAACAAGTAGTAGTCAGGCACCCGTCACAGGACGGCTACCAGGTGGCCTGCTAAATGAACCTTCTGCATCAGAAGATAGCATAAGAGAAATGTAATAAATATTTTTACGCCCTAAATTATTGTCCCAAAAGCTACTAAATAGGAAATACATTTCCACAAACTCACCATACAAGTAACCATGTAAAACACAAATACTTGTCTAAATGACACAGTTTATTATTATTATAGCTGATCAACTATCATAGGATGCACTAAAATTTTAACAAACATTTAAGAGGAATGTGCATTATGCATTTATTTCATAATAGTTGAGGGATTCACTCCTGACTCTGTCTTGCTGGGTGTCAAGTATTCCAACTTGCTCTCAGGAAGATGAGCGCAATCAAGGCAGTTGGTAGGTGCACACCTTGCAACATTCTGTGTACTTTATTATCAATGAGTAAGGCACATTATTTGTAATGTGGATATTTCCACAGGCTTGCTCATTATATCTCAAAGTCTACAAAGCATGAACCATACCATCTTTGGCTTTTTTTCCTTTGTTTTACAGTAAACTTATCCCTCCCTTGAAAAACCAAAACACAAGAACTCTGGCAATGCTTCAGAGCACAAAGCCAGTTTAAATCCCAGTTGATGACCACCATGATACGAGTTTCCCAATGCAATTTGAAGAAAACATTATATTTAGAATTTTTCACTTTGCCCCTCACACAACTGGCTTAAAATGACGCTCTAACTTTGCAAGATGTGCAAACACAGTTTTGAGAAGAAAAAAAAATACATAATTGCTAGCAATAGCAAATTCAAATCTTGCCAAAAGAACATAACACAAATACTTATAAAAGGAAAATTAAAATTCTGGCATTTAAGTAAGTTACCTAGAGAAACCACAAGGTCATGAGAAAGAAAATTACCAAGGAAACACTGATCAGACGTGGATACCTGTAAATCAACGTAACCTTTCTGGAGTAGAGTAAGCAGCAGTGCTTCAAAATCTTCTTCAGGTAATAAAACAGTTTCAAGGAGGCTCTCGACTTTATGCAGTAGTCAAAGACATTTTAAAATGTCATCATTAATTACACTTAGACTTGTTCCACCGTCAGCAAAAATGGAAAGCCAACACACTTAAAATCACTGCAGGAATATTTTTACAGTCATCCTTCCTATTACATACCCTGGTGTCAGACATTAGGTCAGCTCTCTCCACCACTGTTTTCTTTCTTCTGCAAAATGGATCTACTTACAGCTGGATACGCAGATTTTCACAGATACAAATGGTCAGAGTACAGACAAGGAGGAATAACTGCTGCAGGATCAACTTGTGCCACATACAACCAAGCGAACAACCAGCCCTTTTTCATGCTCTGTGAATAAGTCAGTCTCTTAAATTATGTTACCAACCACACAATAATCTACGAGTATTTCTCATTCTCTCAATAGTTTATGCTGAAATTTTCCCAAAAATTCACATCTCAGAACTGTACAGTTCCATTATTTTAATTAAATATAGATTAGCAGTGTTAGTGTAAGAAAAAAAGATTTAATGGCATCAAAATCATTCAAATTAAATCAAGTAAAAAAAAGTTGCAATGCACTTCAGCCAAACTTTCACAAATGATATGTTATATAAATACAGACACGAGGTAGCTGGCTGCTACAAATCCACCAATTCTAGAAGTATCCAATTTGTCTAAAAAGCATAAGCTGACAAACACTAATTAAACCTTTCCATTAGAAAAAAAAAGAACACCTACTTTATTGCTTTTAAAGGTTCATTCTTTACATCGGAAATAGGCAAAGGCATATCAAAGAAAGTTACCTGGCTGTTGATGGCTTTTGATTATATTCACTTTTTCCAAAGAACTACTAAATTAAATTTTGAATGTAAATAGTTGACTCGCTCCCAATGTTACATGTTCTCACCAAAATGAACACAGGCTTGCATTTTCCAAGGGGGGACAGAGAAAGAAGGTATACTTTCCAAAAGGATAGCATTAACGACTTTCTTATGAGAAATCAGTAACAGAACTAAAACCAGTGTTCCCACCAGTCAGAATACATTGAAAAAACAGACCAACAATTGCAGGAGAGGCAAAAAGCATTCTAGCTCTGAAGACAGTAGTGTCATGACAGACGATACATGGAATGCAGATAGAAATATGATGATCTGTACCACAGGTGTAATTTTTATTAAACCTTCCTTAAGTTTCTTTTTTCTGTGTTTCAGAAAAGGCAAAAGTGGAACAGACAAGAAAAAAAAGCAAGAAACATAAAAGAGGAAAAGATGCAAGGACGCAACAATCAAGGCAGTAACTGCAAAAACAAGACAAAGGACTGAGAAGTAGGACAGACTTCTGCAATGCAATCTGAAAACCGCTCAGAGGTCAAGTAAGCAAATTGAACATTATGCTCATTTCTCAAAAGAATCTGCAGGGAAGGAAGGGGAAGTGGATAGGTAAGGTTCTTTTGTTTTTATTTTGGGGTTGGTTTGGGGGGTTGTTTGGTTGTTTTTGGTTTTCTTTTTTAATTATACAGATATATATATACACACAGTGCAAGCTCATCCAAAGAAGTGGTTCTACAGATGACAGAACTTACTCCCCTGCAACAAATGGAACACCTTGACCTCAAGTAAACTGCGCATACAAAAGTGGTAAGAAGAAAAGGTGCATGTAAAACCAGCAGCAATATCATGTTTGGCTTTCCTCTACTTCTGCAAGTTACTGTACATATATTACATCACTATTATAGAAATGGCACAGCCTCAGACACTTTCCACATTTTATTTACATTTTAAGACTAACTTTAATCTCAATCACATATCCATACATTTCCTTTGTTTCACTAAAACTTAAATGCATGGTTTATTAGAACAAAGACTGTAAACAAATATTTGCCATGTCCGATACATGTAACACACAGGAGCTGCTTAACAGAAAGTAATCCCCCCGTTTTATAAATACAGGTATCAAAACAATCCTGAACATACTTTGTGACACTACTAGTAGTCGGCACCCACACCCTTGCAAAATGAAACAAGATGAGCAATGGTATTCACTGTACCTGCTACTTTAAAACAAATTTAACTGCAGCTCTTTTACTAAGCAAGATGGATAAAGCATGCCATTTATATTTTGCCTTCTCAAGAGATTATTTTCAGAAACATATATTACTCCACAGCAATCTGACACTTTCTGTCATGCTTTCATCTTGTAAAACCTGAATTCCAATTTTAGGCTATTTCAGGCTTATGCTTAAATGACAGTGCCTCAATAAGAGAAAAAAAAATAATTGTGCTGCCTTTTTCTCCCATAGTGCCTGCAAACATATTGGGCATACATATATTATATATATTCTTACAAATGTCCAGGTCATGTATACCAGCGGAAATTCTTTTAATGTGTGGGTGTTTGCATTGTGAGATTTAATCAAGACATTAACATGAGTAGAAGGTTGTTGTTTTAAGACAGAAGTTTGAGAATCAGCTAAAATTAATTGTTGTAAGTTTGTCCCTCTGGAGGTTGTGGAAGCTTCATATTTTCTTTGGACATCATTAGACGTCTTAGCTCTTGAAGTACAACTTTAATGCTATAAGAATTTTGCCATTTTGCTAACACTGGTATGCTCCGTGCATCCACCTGGAAAAAGAAGAGAGGGTTATAAATTATGACAAAATACAAAATCTCAACCTAAACTGCTATTGACCTGATTGTTCTAAGAAAAGGTCTAAGCATTCCCTGACACTTTCTCTGTGGCGTAAAGTCCCTGTGTTCATAAAATATTTTAAGGAAAACAATCATATACTTACACACAGATACAGATTCTGCAATAAAATCCATGCAGGTGAACCTTTCCATCTCTGCTGACACTACTATTAGTGAGAAGGAAAGGGGTGGGGGGGAGGAAGAGATCAGCAAACCATTCACTGCAAAACTGGAGATGGATCTTGTAAACTATTAATTTGCTTCAAATTACCCCCAAGAAAAAAAAAAAGTAATCACCTTCATTATGTCAATATAAACACTTGGGTTTTCCTCAGTTCTTTAAAAGAACCTGACACATAAGAGTCCATAGAATACCTTTCTAAAAGAAAATTTACCTTGTTTTCCCCTTGCTACAAGTATCACTAGTGATTTATTTCACATCAATATTACATTATGCATCTGATACATAAAGAGTCACTATGTATACTAAGAAATGGCTTCAAATACTGAAATAATTGATTCATAATGTTTGGACATTTCTTAGTTCTTTGCATCCTTCTTACAGTAAGTCATCTTATGGAGCTGTGAAGATTACTGTACATCACTTACCAATTTGAATATGAACTGAAAGGAAAGGACATGGGACTTCTCCTATGCGTTTATAAAACCTGTGGGACAATTTACACAATTATATTATAACAGGGAGGTTTCCATAGGAAAGTCAGCAATTGAAAGTCAGCTTGGGAATTGTTTTGGCAGCAGGTATGTCCTGGCCACCCAGCCCCTGCAAGGAGGAACTTAAGAAGACAGGGGGGCCTACAGCTGTGCAACTGCAAAGCAGACCCATGGGCAGGAGAAGGGCTACTGCACTCTACTGAATTCCTTTGGCAGAGTAGCACTGGCAGCCTACATGTCTACAAAAGTGCTGGAAACAACTGCTTTATGATTTAGGCAGCATAAAATATAAAGAAGTTTCATATCCCATCTTAATTAGGGCAAACTGAAAGAAAAAAACCAGCCCTGGAATCAGAAACAAGAATGTTAACACAGACATTTTATTTCTAGATTGTTGGAGGTGAGGCTGTCTATTTTCAGAACACCAGATGAGACTAAACCTTTTTGTAGGAGGAAGCTGAGGAAGTTTAACAACACACTGGCTTGGGGAGCAATACTAACCCAAGAGACGTCTGCTCCCTCTCACTAGGCACTTGTTCCTTTAACAGTGCTATCGCCTATCGGCTCAGGTGAACCATGAAATGTA